>PVKM010000705.1:0-96555 GCA_004027735.1 Carollia perspicillata
AGGGCTGTAGTTACCAACATTACAGCACTTTTTAATGAACATGCCCCAAGAAACCAAGTCAAATATACCTTTGTAATTATCTCTACTATCCTACAATAGCCCATTTACCCCACAATTCTGAGATGCTGAGAAACAGACATTATGCTGTAGCTCTTGCTTTCTCCTACCAATAGTATCTATCCCCTTGTATTTCCACCATATGGGAGGATGAGTCCGGAGTTGCTCAGTACGGCATGCATCTGACAAAATCCTAAAACCTAGGGTGTACATAATTGAGGCTGAAGTTGAGAATCCTGCAAAAAATATAGTGGTTGTGAGCTATCTCTCTCAAAATGTTTAAAAACTATAGTGGGAATCCAGCAAGTCTGCTGTGTTTCTCTCATTGTAATTTATTAATGCAAGTTTAGGTAGTTGCATATTTGCATTGCTAATAGTCTTCCCTCAAAGTATGTTGACATTATAATTTTTTCTGTTGTTGTTTTTCCCTTGCTAGTATGGATGATCCTTTACAAGGAAGCTAACTTTTTAATATGGGTTTCAACACCCACATAGTTTTCTTTTTCATGATACCTTAAAAATCTCAGGGCTTTGATATTATCCCTACTTATTTATTTATTTAATTGTAGAAGAAGATTCTTTGGCAAGTGTAGTGCAAAACTTTCTGGAAGCCACTAGAGGCAAGCACCTGCTTATTTCTCTCCTTTGCTTTCTTTTACCCTGCCTGGAGAAAGAACATCCTTCCAGAGGAAAACTAGAGGTTTCTGTCAATCAAGATATTAAAAGAGCCTTCAACAGCTTTGGGGCCTCCCTCTCCTCTCCTTCTGCCAGCTGGTCAGGGCCTTTCCCTGAACTTGCTTGGAGGCCTTGAAAGTTCAAGAGTACACTTTCGTCACCACTCCCCCTCCCAAAAAGTAACAAGAAAAATGCATAATGTATGATAATGGTCAAACTAGTAAGAATTAAAGTAAATGGTGTGATATAAAAAGGGTTTCAAACAGGATTAATAATTCTACAATTTGTTATACAAAGTCAATTTTTCCCCCTTGCAGAGCAAAGTTGCCCAGTGGGTTTATTGGTTCACTCATTATTAGGTATATATCACTTTTATTGTTTCACATTTTTATAGTTTATTAAAAAAAGACATCATTCATGAATAAAACATTTTGGCTTCAGGCTCCCATGCACTGAGGTTGGTCAGAGAGATTATACCATCCCTGATTTAAAATAATAACTATGCACACAAAGTAGAAGCAGCCTGTTATTAGATAATACAGCAACATATAGGGCTAGTCTCCCATACAAAGAGAAGTTGTATCTCAGGTAAATTTCTCAGCATCAGTCCTCTTGTTTTACTTGTCCACACTCTGGACAGGACCTCTCTCAAGAGTAGCATCTATTTTCCTCCAGGTCTTTCAGAGGCCATGCCACCTTTGTGTACATTGGTTTATGGTAGCTTCTCACCTCCTTACCAGTCTTCATGCAGAATGATGATGCATATGAGGGCAGTCCTCACTTACTACTCGGAATGGAGGCACATAGCCCTGTGGACATATTTAATTTTACTTCCTTCCTATCTCTCTGCATATTTGAGAGGTCATAGCTAAGCACCATCAAGAGACAACTAGAACTCTGTGAGTAACACTTCTATGTACTGACATATTCATTTGCTTGGCATGTGCAGTATGCTTATCCTATTCCGGAATGCTCCACGGATGTCACCAGGAAGAGGTTCTTGGTGTTGTCTAGGGCCCCGTGGCTATATCAGGATAAACAAATCGTGCATGTACACCAATTTTCCAGAAACCGTTTGTTAGTTTAGTGTGTCTGCAGCAGGAGCTGGGCTAACTGTATGGTTCTAACTTAGTGCTGTCCTCTACTGTAAAAACCTTTGGGGAATTATGATCTCACCACAGGCAAAGGAGACTTTGGAGGAAGGCAGAAAAAAATGGTGAGGCTGAAGATAACTTCCCAACTTACTGCCTTCCAAGCTTTACACCTGTTTTTTTTATTTAGAGTTCATTTTCTATTCCTGCTATGAAAATAAAAGAAAATTATGTTTTTTTAATCAATAAAACTTAGTAAAATTACTTATTCTCTGTGATTTGGTGAATTTGAGTGAACATCTGCTCTTACATGGAAGAAACCACGGGCAGAGCAGGGAAGGGGATGCATCCTTGAAAGCAGTTGTTGCTTTCCACACTGACGATTTTTCCTTAGACACACTTTATTTATAATCTCTCTTTATACAGTTCTTTTAACTTTCCAAGACTGGTAATAACCACAGCATTAATTTATGTTAGTAAATTAGAAAACTAAACAAAACAACTCATTCAAAGTTAAAGACCAATATATCGACATGTGCAGGGCCATAAGTCAGCATGGTATTTCCTCTCATTTTACTAATTCCTTATTTTAAGTAAGTAGGTCATTTAAAATTTTTTGATTAATTATTTAATCATCTATATTTGAACATGGATTTTTTATTGTTGTTGATTATTGGAACTAAGGTGACATGTAAAAACCCTTGGAAAATTGGTAAATTAAAAGGCTCTCTAGGACTGTAGAATATATTTTTAGTAAGAAGTCAGAATTATATTGAACAGACAGCTATATTTTCTTATAAGATGCTAATATTATTTTATTCCCCTTTAGAGCTCAAGCTCAGAGGTCCCATATCACAATTTAATTTAATGTGTCAGAGGCAATGGATTCTGGTTTTAATTGGATTAATTTCAATTTCTAAAAGAAATCTAGTCAGTCAGTCAGTGAAGCAATAATCAATTCAATCAATCATTTTGACCACTGCCACTCACTGGATTCATATGATATTTAACTGAAATGTGATGGAAATATCTAATTTTCTATTGCTAGGTATGTGATATAAAAATCTAATCACTAAGACAGTACTTATTCATTTTAGGAACTTACTCACATATCCAAAGCAGACAATTAGAAAAAATATGATTCACTGGTGAGGGTGGGATTAGGTACCCTGGGAAGGCTTTCACTCAAGAGTGGAAAAAAGAAAAAAACACAATTTTCCGTAACACGAAATACTACCCACCCCCACTGGAGAGCCATTGGGTGCAACTGGGTCACTCTGGAGAAACTGTTTTCAGTACTTACGAGAAAGAAGAACCTTAACCAGAACATAACACAAGGGAGCCCCGACACTTGCGTAGTTTATTCCTGGTGAAGTAAAGCCTGAAGCTGGCCTTGGAGGAGAAGCAAATGGACATCATATACAGAAGCAACTACCAGCTTCAGCAATGTGTTATAAATGTGATCTGTCACATCCTCCCTGAAGAGGCAAAACTTAAAGACCTAGCAGATTCTCAAATGTCTAGAAAGATGATTTTTTGTTTCAATTTCAAAATAATCCCTTGGCTTCTTTGGAGACAGTGTATAGATTCCCCTTGAAGCACTATTCCTCTAGTGCAGTATAAAACATATATTTTAGCTAGATAGGGTTCTTTTATATCCTTTTCTTGACATTTAAGTTCTTCATTTACTTCACAGTTATGTTGAGTCATGTATAATTAGGCTAATATTGATATATTGATAAACAAAGGCTGTTACTGATGAAACATTGTAAAAAGCATAAAACTGATGTATCATCTCATATATAACTCAATGGAGTCTTTGGAAAATAAACATTTCTGGGTCATTGTGCAATAAACACATAATATATTGTCTGTGTCTTTTCATTTGCAAGGCTTTTAGGTTAGAGTTACATTTATAAAGTTTAGGGAGTGATGTCTAAAAACTTTGGGTTTATATTAAGTACATGTAGGAAATACAAGAAAGGCATTGTGGCTTTTGAGAATATAGATGAAAAACAAAAGTATTATTTTCTATTTCCATTTTCTTATGTGTGAATAAAATGAAGCTTCATAGAAAAAAAAGGAAGTGGAAATAGTACTGAAAATTGGTCTACGTAAAGAAAATTTCCATTTCTATTGGTAATAAAGTATAGGAATTTATGATGAAGATAAATAAGGGCCATAAAGAAATGTTGTCTATTGTTCCAATATTCAGACTTTGGCAAATTTCTATCTAAATGATAAACAGCAGGTGAGCTGGACTCTGGTGAATTACATGCTGCAACCTGCTCTCAGAAACACCAAAAAGAGGCAGCTTATCAAAGTTCCTCACTAATCATATGTCACTGAAAAATAAGAAAATTCAAACAAACTCAAGCAATGAGATTGGTCTCTTTTCCCCCAAGTTAGAAATATGAAGTTTATTGCAAAAGTTCGTGTGTGTGTGTGTAAGAGAAAGTGTATTTGTACTTCACTATCAGACACACAGAAATTACTCATAACTCTAATGTTTTCACAAGTATACATTCTTACAAAATGTATCAAAGAATATTATTTTATTATTAGTTATAACAAAAATTAGAAACAACCTGAATACCCATAATTACAGGAGCTGAAACAGGGAGGTGAATGATATCGACTAAATCAGATACTATGTTTCATCAAAATCATATTTCATCAAGAAAAAAAGAGAGAATAACCAAATAAATAATTCAAAATGAAACAGGGGACATGACAACTGAAAATTACAAATTATTATTTTTAAAAAAATACAATTATATACCAACAATTTGGACAATCTGGAAGAAATGGATAAATTCCTATAAACTTATACTCATAAGGTTGAATCAAAAAGAAACAGAAAACTTGAATGAACAGATTAAAATCAATGAAATAGATTTAGCATTCAAAAAGCTTCTAACAAATAGAAATTCTGAACCAAATGGCTTCACAGGTTAATTTTACCAAACATTCAAAGACAAATTCACAGAGTCCTTCTCAAACTGTTCCAAAAATATCAAGACAAGGGATGGCTCCCAGCTTCATTTTATAAGACCAGAACTACCTTGATTTCAAAGGGAAAAAAAGATGAAAATTTATAGAATAATATGAACATAGATGCAAAAAATCTCAACATAATATTGGCAAATCAAATTCAGCAATACATTAAAAAGATAAGGAGAAATTTAACCTGAAATGCAAGGTTGGTTCAATACTTGCAAATCAATTAACCTTATACACCACATAAATAAAATGAAGTATAAAAATCCTGTTATATCAATAGATACAGAAAAAAAATTAATAAAATCTAGTACTCCATTATGATAAAAACCCTCGACAAAATAGAAATAAGGAAAACATACCTCAACATAATGAAAGTCGTATATGACAAAGTCACAACTAACATCATACTCAACAGGAGAAAGTCAAGACTGCTTTCATTAAGATGAGGAACAAGATAGAAATGCCTATTTTTACTACTCTTATTCAGCATAGTACTGGAAGTCCTAGCCACAGCAATTAGACAAGAAGGAATAAAAATAATCTAAAATGAAAAGAAAGAAGCAAAACTGTTATTATTTGCAGATGAAAGGGTGCTATATAGAGAGAACCATAAACATTCCATCAAAAAATTACTAGAGCTGATAAATAAATTTAGCATGTAGCATGATACAAAATAAATATTCAGAGATCAGTTGCATTTTTAAACACTAATAATGAACTATCCAAAATAAAAACTAAGAAAACAATCCCATTTACAAATGCATCAGTAAAATATCTAGGAATAATTTTAACTAAGGAGGTGAAAACTGTACTCTGAAAATTATTAGATATTGAAGAAAGAAATTGAAAAAGGTACAAATAAATGGAAGTTTATAATGTACTCATGGATAGGAAGAATTTATATCATTAAAATATCCATTCTACCCAAGGCAATCCAGAGTTTCAATTCAATTACTTTCAAAATACCAAATGGTATTTTTCACAGAATAAGAACAAATAATTGATAAATTTGTATGGAACACAAAAGTCTCCAAACAGCCACAGCAACCTGGAGTAATAAGAACAAAGTCAGAGGTATGCTACTGATACTAAATTATACTGCAAGGCTATGGTAATTAAAACATAATGCTCCTGGAATAAAAACAAACACATGGATCAAAGAAACAAAATAGAGAACCCAGAATAAACCCATATGTATATGATCAATTAATATATGACTCAGTTAAGAATATACAATGGGGTTAGACAGTTTGTTCAATAAATTGTACTGGAAAAATTGGACAGATCCATGCAGAAAATGAAACTAGGCCAACTTCTTATACCATACATAAGATTAAAGACTTAAATATAGGAATCAAAACCACAAAACTAGATGAAAACACAGTAAACTCTCTGAAATTTTTCTTAGTCATATTTTTCCTGATGTAACTATTTGAGCAAAGGAAACAAAAGAAAAAATAAACAAATGGAATTACATCAAACTAAATAGTTTTTGCGTGGCAAAGGAAAACATGAACAAAATGAAAATACAACCTACTGAATGGAAGGATATATTCACTGGTGGTACATTGCTGGTAGGGGATTAATATCCAAAATTTATAAATAACTTGGACAACTCAACCAAAAAAACCCCCAAACAATCCTATTAAAAAGTGTCTGTCAAGGACCTAAATAGATACTTCTTCAAAGAGTACATTAAGATGGCCAATAGGCATATGAAAAGGTGCTCATCATAACTAATCATCAGAGAAACATTAATTAAAACTTCAATAAGATGTCACTTCACAACTGTCAGAATGGCTCTCATCAATAAATCAACAAACAGCAAGTGTTGGTGAGGATGTAGAGAAAAGGGAACACTCATGCATTGAGTCTGGGATGAAAAAAACTAGGAAGGGATCTCAGAAATTTAAAGATGAGACTGCCTTATGGTTCAGCAACTCCACTTCTGGGTGTATATCTGAAGAAAGCTAAAACAGTAATTCAAAACAATATGTGCACCCCTGCATTCACTTCAGCATTATTTACAAGAGCCAAGATATAAAAGCAGTCCAAGTGCCTAACAGTAGATGAGTGGATAGAAACATTTTAGTACCTATATAAATGGAGTATTACTTGGCCATGAAAAAGAATGAAATCTTACCATTTGTGACAACATAGATGGGCCCAGATGTTATTATGGTAAGTGAAATAAGTCAGATGGAGAAAAACAAATATCATATGATTTAACTTATATGTGGAGTCTGAAGAATGAAATGGGAATGTGGGGTGCAGCATGGGTAGTATAGTCAGCGATATAGTAATAACTGTGTGTGGTGCCAGCTAGGGGCTGGGGATGAAGGGGAAGCACTTTTTGAAGTATGTGATTGTTTAGCTTCTATGCTGTGTCCTGAAGCTAATATAGAATATTGCTGAATGTAAAACTTTAGTTGAAAAAAATGTCAAAAGAAGAATAAGATCAAAATTTCTTACACTGACAAAAGGAAAGAACAAAATAAATGAACAAATATAACAGAAGTAGGCTCATAGATGCAGAGAAGATGGTTACCAGAGGAGAGGGGGATTAAGGGGATGCATGAAAATGTGAAGGGATTAAGATGTACAGACTGATAGTTCCAGAATAGTTACAAGGATGTTAAATTCAACATAGGGAATATAGGCAATGATATTGTAATAACTATGTATGGTGCTTGGTGAGTACTTTAATTATTTAGGGATCACTTTGTAAATTATAATTGTTTAACCACTATGTTGTACACCTGAAATTAACACAAAATAATATTGAATGTCAACTTTAATTGAAAAATAATGTCTAAAGAAAACCACATACTTACTTCAATGAATACATAATACCAGGTACTGCTCATGTTATAAACTTCCATGGAAAAAGCATAACTAAAATCTATGGAGTGAGACAAGTTTTAATAAACAAATGCATTAAAATGAATAAGAAACACAGGACACTTATGCCATGGTTTTAAGTAATTCTCTAGAATCACAAAATTATAATTTTCTTACTCCTAGCTCTCCTAAATTTAAAATTTTTCAAAATCCCTTTTTGCAAACATGGGTTATATTTTCACCTATAAAAACTATTTTAAATACATAATGTATAATTAATTATGCAAAGGTCAAACACAAAAGTGGCTGTGCAGTGAGTGGCTCATGCAGTTCCACTCTTCACTTTTAGAAGAACAAGTCGGAGGTCATCTTTTATTTCCATTTGCATAGTGGCACTAGTTTTTTATGAGGGATGGAATATTAGCTCTGCCTCTATATTAATTATCTCTATGATCTTTTGACTCAAAACATTTCACAATTAATTTTGATTTAAGAATTTATGTATCATCTCCTATGTGTTAAATACCCTGCTTGGAACTGAAGATACGGTTGTTATAGAGACAAAATTCCAGGTGTTGTAGAATTTGTATTCTAGTAGGAATCTGAAAAGACACTGGTTAAAAAAATCCCCAAACTATATTTATATCTATATCAATTTATGTGTATATTCATGCATATTTATATTTATTCACTTATCTGTCATTTCAAGTGATAAATGATGTGAAAAAAATAAAAAGAAATTTAAGTGATGGACCATGATAGGGTGAAGATGGATGGGGTCTGGTAGGCTAGACAATAAAAATATCTCTAATATGTTAACATTTGCAATAAAACTGGATGGAGCAAGGGAGTAAGGGATAAAACAATATAGGATAAGAGTATCTCAAGCAGTGAGGATAGAAATAAAGGCTCTAAGGTTGATATCAGTTTAGCATTTTTAAAAACAGACAAACAAACAAACAAAAAAACAAGAGGATGTTATGGTTTTGCAGAACCAAGAGGTGAATAAAAAGGGCATATTAGAAAAATGGTTCAGGACAAAATTATGAAGGTCTTCTAGGCCATAAGAAATTAGGATTAAATTAGTCAAAGAACATTCACATAGGACCCCTGGACATGGACAACAGTGAGGGGAGTGACTATGGAAGTGGGGGTCAGGCTGGATGGAGGGAAGAGGCAATGTGAGAAAAAGTGGGACAACTGTAATAGCATAAAAAATAAAATTAAAAAATATATATGGGAAATAAATAGTGGGACTTTAATAAGTGGGACTGTGATATGATTTATATGTAATATGATCATTGGTTGCTTATAGAAAACTATATAAGAGGAAGTTTCAAAGACAAGAAACAAATTAGAAGATGTTGGAGGAATCAGGAACACAGAAGGTATTGGCCTGAGCAAAGAAAGCGGAGGTGGCAAAATTCCTCAGGTGTGGAACATATTTGAATATGTATTTTATGTGAGAATGAGGGACTAACTAGTGGAATCAAGAATGACTTGTAGAGTTCTGTCTAAGTATCAGGATTGATAACATATTTACTGAATCCAAAAGACTGGGAAGAATGGGTTGGAGTTGGTTAGGAAGAATACAGAATTTTAGATATGTTAATTTTGATATGTCTATTATTTGTTTATGTGGAAGGCAATGAGAAAATATTGGAACGTTTCAGTTTGGAACTCAGGAAAGGTTAACTTTAAAGACATAGATTTGGGAGTAAGAAACATGTAAGTGGAACTCAGAAAACTCACTGAAAATAAACACTTAAGGATATTTACCACCAAAAGTGAATATTGTTATAGAGAGAGAATACTCTGGAACTTGGCTGTTCAGTGATATTTTCAAAACAATGTCAGTTTAGTAACGAGAAATGTCTGCAGCTATGATAAAAAAGTATTTTAAGCTAATCTTAAGTTTTCAACATCTGAAAACCAAATTACACAGGCTAACTCTAGAGTGAAGTCACAACCTAGCATAAGCGCATATTTTACCCCCAAAACGCAATTATTCTAATTACATGGCAATTACAGCATATCTACAGAGTAAATTACCTTGTTATTGGCATCTTGTGGAATAAAGTAATCTAGCAATTTGCTCTCAATGATGACACTATATTACAGGTTTTTAGAGCAACATGATTTTTTATCAGACATTGGGCCCCAACCCTTCAAATTCTTAATTGACATCTTTAGTCTTTCATTCTCTTCCCAAATTAAGAAACAGAAATTTATAGAAAGGTATGACTTGATTTCTGTTTCTTGATAAATCTTAAAAATTCATTTTATTATGAATTTATCGCACATATTAAAATGAAGCCATACAGAAAGAATGGAGACAGTCTTATTTTAATATATTTTTTATTTTTAAGTATATCTTATTAATTCTGCTATTATAGTGGTCCCATTTCTTTCTCCCCTTTATCTCTCTCCACCCTTCACCCCTACCTTCAACTAGCACTCCTTCCACACTTAGTTCTTGTCCATGGGTTGTACATATAAGTTCTTTGGCTTCTCCATTTCCTATATAATTCTAAACCTCCCCTGGTCTATTTTGCACCTATCAATTATGCTTCTTATTCCCTGTACCTTTTCCCCCAATTCTCCCTTCTCCCCATCCCCACTGATAACCCTCCATGTGATCTCCATTTCTGTGAATCTTCCTGTTCTAATTATTTGCTTAGTTCATTTTTGTTTTTGTTTTTTAGGGTAAGTTGTTGATAGTTGTGAGTTTGTTGTCATTTTACTATTCACATTTTTGATCTTCTTCTTTTTCTTAAATAAGTCCCTTTAACATTTCACGTAATAAGGGCTTGGTGATGATGAACTCCTTTAACTTGACCTTATCCGGGAAGCACTTTATCTGCCCTTCCATTATAAATAATAGCTTTGCTGGATAGAGTAATCTTGTATGTAGGTCCTTGCCTTTCATGACTTTGAAAACTTTCTTTCCATCCCCTTCTTGCCTGTAAGGTTTCTTTTGAGAAATCAGCTGATAGTCTTATGGGAACTCCTTTGTAGGTAACTGTCTTAGAAATAGACTTCCAGGAAGTCCAGGTAGTTCAGAATGTCCCAAAGAAACTGGACCCAAGGAGGAACACACCAAGACACATCATAATTATATTACCCAAGATTAAAGATATGGAGACAATCTTTTAATACACTTAATCCTCCTGATATAGCCATATTAATAACCAACATCTCTCGAAGAATGGTCAGATCTAATCTGTATTTTCTTGATCAGAATTATATAGTTATTAATTTAGGCTATATCAAGGTATTTGACAACAATATTTTACGTTATATTGGGTAAATAGGATTCAATCACATAACCAGACTTTTAAAGGTATAAGGCATTAAGAAATAAAATTCAGGGGTACCGGAGACCTAAAAATTGAAGAGGAAATCCCAGAATGGAAGTAGCTACAGAGAGAGGTCCCCAAATTTGTATAAAACCGTGCCTAATCTCACAAGTGATTTTTTAATTTATAGATCCATAGAAAAGAACCCAGCAGCTTAACAGAAAATAACAGTTAAAATAAGTGAGGAAGGACTTCAGTTAATAAACACCACCAGGACGACAGAATTTGAGGTTCAGGTATAGTTGAGTTAAACATCTGCTAAAATAAAAATCCACATTTTTCAGGAAAAGAAATCAGAACCCAGCATCTCTAAAACATCCATCATAATTTTCAATGTCAAAGTTTCTAAACATATGAAAAATATTATTAATTGTGAAGAGAAAAGGCAATTATTACAATCCATGTGAGATGACCCTGATACTGAAATTAGTGAGCTGGCATATTAAAGCTGCTGTTATAGGCATGCTCAAGAACTTAAGTTAAAATATGGTTATAGTGAGTAATCAGATGGGGAGTTTCAGAGAGAGAGATAGAAACTATAAAAAAAGAAAAACCAAACAAATAGTCCCAGAACTGAAAAGTACAAGGTCTAGGAATGTTTTTCCTGGATAAACTTTGCATACTCATAAAAGCAGAAGAAAATATCAAGTCAATTTGTATAGAGAACTCAATAAGAAGATATAATACAAAGAAAATATATTAAATAATAAACAGATACATTGTATTGTTTCATATTTATGTGCATATTTGCCTTTGCTGGTGCTTTTGTTTTTGCATTTTTGTAGATTCAAGTTTTCCTTTGATAATGTTTCTTTTCAGCTTAAAGAATTTTTTACAGAAGCATAGGTTAATGCAATACCATTACAAGTCTCTTACAATATATAAAGACTTAAAATATTTACTTTAAATTGTGTTTTATTTCTTAAGAGTATACTTTAGAATTTTCAGAGCAACTACTAAAGAATGCAGTGAGTTGTAGCTAAAATCCAGTGAACAAATTAAAATAGAACGTGAAAGCAATACCTGTTTAACTCAAAAGAAAACATAAAGAATAAATACAAAAAAAAAACAATTAGTAAAATATAGCAAAGCAGGAAAACTAATGCCACAATGTCAATAATTATATTTTCTGTAATTGAGGTAAAATCTCCAGTTATAAGGTAGATGTCAAAATAGATATAAATCAAGGTTCATCTATGTGCATTCTTAAATATGACACAGTATAAAAATAAAAGGATAAAAGAGGACATAATGTAAAAAAGTAAGCATAAGAAGGCTGGTCAATTAATTCCTTCCATGGCTGCAACAAATTATCACAAATTCAGTGGCTTAAAACAATACAAATGCATTATCTTACAGTCCTGGAGGTCAGAAGTCCAAAATCAGTCTCACTGGGCTAAATTCAAGACATAGACAGGGGAAAGGAGAATAACTGTTCGTTCTGGAAAAAAAAAAAAAGACTATAGTAATGTTCCCTGTATTATTTTTGAAAGTTTTCTCTAAGTATAAATAAAATAAAAATAAAATGTTACATGCAATAAAGCCTCGTCCTAAGGCTATTGCTACTTTATTGGGTTGAAGTACATGCATTAAAACTCAAGGAAAATTGGTCATTCTGAAACCAAATATTATAGAATTATATAGGTTGATTTTCTCTTTTTAAGAGGCACAGATACAGCTTTCATGAGTATGATTGACAAGTCTTGGAAATGAATTTCTTTTTCTCCAGAGGACAATTGTACTAGCCCTGCACCTCCTTTCGTTAATCTGCCTCAACCTTGGCCCTAGTCACCACTAAAAATGAGAAGATAGTTTTGCCTTTGGGGCCTATTCCATCCTTATATCCTCCACACAGACTGACAACTAGAAGGGCAAGTGAATGTGTTTTGTGATCTGTACACTTGTCTGTTGGGAACAGAATTGAAACTCTGATATGTTTCACATGCCTCCCAGAAACAGGCCTGGGAAGGTAATGATTCTACGGTACCATTCATCTGGTTTGAGACTGAACCTGAATATGAATGCTTGGAGGAAAATTACACTGTTTCAACTGCTTGGTTGTGGCTTGTCTCAATACACACTTTTTGAGTGCCTCTTTTCTCCCTTGCTCTATGCCTAGTACAATTGGGAATAAGAAGTAAAGATTGTGTGGTAGCTTCTTCACACATGCAGTTTGGGGAGAACAAAAGGAATATGACTGAAATAATAATTATTGCACTATGGATTTATATGTTCAAAATGTACAGTCACAGTTCTATTTCTAAATGACTAGTTAAACTATAAATTTAACTTTCTCCCTCTTATATTTTTATTTAAATTATCAAAAAATAAAATTTTAAATAAACAAAACAAGAATTAGAAAACAGAGATGAATGTCATATACTAATCCCAAGAAGTAACAATTGCTACTACTCATTGAGAATTTCTATGCATCAGACAGTATGTTGCATGCTTTGCATTCATTGTTTTATTTGATTGTTTAAGAATTTTTATTATCAAATTTACCTGAGAATCATGAAACATTGAATAACATACCCCAAATCATACATGTTATAGAGTTCTTTCTCAATCACCATGTAATAACTCAGCATCATAGAAAGGAGAGGGAGATTATAATTTGTATATTTGTACATTCGCAGGAGGTATGTGGTACACGTCTACATTAAATTAGTGTAAAAAAAGCTCCTCAACTAAATGGACAATAAATTCTGAGAAATTTTAAAAAATGTCATGGATTAATTGGCAAGTTTTTCAAAATTTTTATTTCGATTGACTTTAGAGAGAGAGGAAGAAAGAGAGAGAGAGATCAATTTGTTGTTCCACTTATTCATACATTCTTTGGTTGATTCTCGTATGTGCCCTGACAAGGGATTGAACCCACAACCTTAGCATATTGAGATGACACTCTTAACCAATTGAGCCACTTAGCCATAGTCAGATGGCTTAGATACTTAAAATAATGATGTGTCTCACAATTAATGGTAACTCAGGCTTAATAAAATTCAAGAAGTATAATGTCTTACGAGTTTAATAACCACTGGGGAAATGGAGGGGAAGTAGTCAAGGTAAGACCCCCACAGGTATCTCAGATGCAGGTGGCATCACAGGTCCACACTTCTGAATTATGATCACTTTAAAAATAATAAATAATTTTTATGTAATCAAACTTCTTCAGAGCTTAGAAAAAATATGAAATAGTCCCAGTTTCTAAAAATATTTAAGCAACTCTTAGATATTAAATGAGTTGGATAAAAGGATCACAAATTCTGCTAAGATACAAGTTAAAAAAAATGAAGTCTGCAGGGTGCATGCAAAAATCATAAATAAAATATTGTCAAATAAATTAATTACTGTACATAATATACCATGACCAAGGAGACTTTAATTTCAATTAGCAGAAGGGAGCTCTATTAATAAAATTTATCATTTTAATACGCCTAAGAAGAAAAAACATAAGTATCTTCTCAAGAAGTTCCGAAAGGCAATTGATAAAATTTACATATATTCCCAATAAAAACTCCAAGAATAATATGTCTACCCAACCATTATTTTTAATGAAGAAATATTATAGTCTCTACTATTAAAAATAAGAACAAGAAAATATTAGCATAAAACACTTTTATATAACACTTTGAAGGCACATTCAAAACAACATAATAAAAGTACATACATAAATAGTGAAGAGTTCATACAAACTATTATTTCAGACTATATCATGTCATACCTGAAAATCTGAAGAAATTCAAAACATTCACTGGAACAAAAAAAGATTTAAGTTGTTTCTTCATGAAGTAAATGCAACATCTCTATATAACAATTTGTTAAGACAATTCCATGAAAAATGTCCCAAATCTCAAGTGCAATAGCAAATGTGATCTCTCGATGAGAGTTTTGCTCTGTTTAAGTTTTAAGTTTATACAAACTCTTAACAAGCCATTCTCTTTCTGTTTGTCTCTCTCTTATTTTTCCAACACATTCCACAAGGTAATACTATGTTTTTCTATTGTATGGCCAATACTGGCAATATTGTTCTATCTTTTGTGATGTCTTTGTGATGTCTTTGGAACAGTGGTATTATTTTGAAAATGATAGTGTTTATGAAAACTGGCACTTAGCCTATTGGAGTAGTCACAAGTGGTCCTGGTTTCTCGATTTTGTGGGTGTTTGTAATCAGTTAACACACTGAAATATTAGAATTATAGGGCACATGAGGGATTGTTTTTAGAGTTATGCAGTCGTAAGTTTTGGGGTGAGACTATATGGTTTCAATGTTAAGGGCTTCGGTAAACAGAATGATCCCTTCCAAGATGTTTACATCCTCATCTCTGGAGCCTGAGAGTGTGTTTCGTCACATGGCAAAGGGACTTTACAGATGTAAGGGGAGATCTAAAGTAATAACATGAATCCATGAAAGCAAAGAGTTTTTTCTAGCTGTAGATAAGAGAGACAAGGCAGCAGAGTTTAGAAAGACTCAAAGTGTGAAAAGAACTCCACCCACTATTGATAGATTTGAAGGTGGGAAGCCATGAGCCAGGTAAAGTGGGCATAGGAAAAGGGGGAGGTCAGGCAGCCTCTAGAAGCTAAGAACAATCATTGCGAGATCTGAATAAAAGGTGACCTCGGTCCCACCACCATAAGGAAATGAATTCTGAGAACAACCTGAAGAAGCCTGGGAATGGATTCTCTTCCTCAGGGGCTCCAGTAAGCACAGGCTAGCCAGCACCTTGAGAGCAACTCATGAGTCTCTAAGTGGGTGTTCAGCTGAGTCCACCAGTCTTCTGACCTACAGATTTTTTAGATCATAAATTTACATAGTTTTAAGCCACTAAGTTTTGGTAATTTGTTACAACAGCAATACCAAGCAATTCAAGGGCAAATCAGTAACGGCATAGAATTTATTTCTAAATGAAATCAGCATGAGTGCTGGGCAAGGAAAGGATAACAGTTAGAGTAGAGGAAATAAAATTAAGCAATTCAAAAACAAAATAAACCCAAAGAATGGAAAAGAGAAAATCAACAGATGAAAGCAAAAAATATTGAAATAAAGAAAAAATCCTCAAATAGCAATTGATAAATAAAAACAAAGCCCTCCAATAAATAATAAGCACTCAATTAAAACTAATTTTAAAACCTTGGTTCTTTTTAAAGATTAATAAAATGAACTGTGTTAAGCATCATAGCTGGGTACAATGTGAAGTGGAAAATAAAATCTATGGTAATTCATCATTTCATTGCAGTGTTGTCTACTGCAACGAAATGCTTATAAAAATCACTTTGGATGCTTTTTCAAAAGACAAAGGATCAACTTTCTCTCCTGGAAATCTGATTCCTGGATCAGGGTTTGGAGGCAGATGCATATACAAGGGGGGACCCCCCCCAGCAAAACAGAAATTCATTTATAAAAATTGTATTTATTCTTACATGTTTAAACTTTAGTTACTTTCAAAGTACTCTCCATTTGGTATAATACACCCATTGAGACCTTTTTTCCACTGCTCAAAACAGTTTTTAACTTTTCAATTTTTCACTTCTTTCACATTGGCAAAATGTTTCCCTTCAAGGACTTTTTTTTTTCATCTGGGGAAACAAAAAAGTCAGCTGGGTCAAAATTGGGTGAATAGGGAGGGTGGAGCACAGTGGTCAGGCCGTTTTTTTTGTTCAAAAACTGCTAAACACTCTGCATAGTGTGGGCAGGTGCATTTGTAAATCACCCATCATGAAATGGGCAAAAATGTTGAGTCTTCAAAAAAATTCACTGAAGCCAAATGCAACCTCTCACAACAATGCCAGCTAGTAAACTTCTGCAGTGAGTTCCTAGATAACTCATCTAGTAGGGGAAACCTGTACTACGAGGTGCCTGCCCTCTGGAAGATAATTCCTGATTTTTGGGGTCCCCCTCATATAATGAATATTTTTCCAGGCCATTGTGATGCACACTGCTGTATATTGGTGATTTTCAACTGGTACACTCCAAGAATTTTAAAAATATGCAATACTTGACTATTTAGTCAGGGGCAATGACCTTTGGATTTTCACCTAAAAACATAACAGTCAACATAACAGTAACTGTCCAGCGTAAATGAATCAAAAGTATATCTATTTTTGTCAGATTGGCAAAATAAACAATATTTTTGGTGTGCTGCAGACTTTTAGTAATTAGTTTATGTGTGCCATGAGGTAAAATAGGTTGAAATTCACTCCTCTATATATTATCAGAACCAGGAACACCAGTAATCATACAACAATACTAAAGCATTTCAGGGGGTCCTGTGAGTGACATCGCAAATAAAACAATCCAATCATAAATCTGCTATTCTCACCAGTTCCAGCTCAGCAAATAGAAACAATAATATAGCCAAGTTTTGCTTGGATCTCTATGAAGCTTTATCTGGTACTTTTCTGTATTCCTTTCTTTGAGAGGAACAGAAACAATCCTAATGAACCACTGGCCTAACTAGTTAATTCACTGGAGGTAAGAGAGAAGATGCGGTAACATGAAAGCATATTGTACGTTCACCAAAAATAATAGAGAGAGAGCCCTGATCAAGACAGAGAAGCTCTAATATATGTGGTGAATAATATTCTGTTATATAGTTAGTCAATTATTTACCACACTTCGTTGTGATTTTATGAGACATCGGGTGTTAAATTATAAGTAGATGTAAAATGACAAGTAACACAGTTCAGGTCCCTACTGTAAAGGATATTAGTCAACAAAAGAGAAAGCAAAGAATGTATTATTTATGATTTGGGTAGATGCTTTGAGATGAAGTAAACAAGCTATAGAAAAGATGATTAAACAGGAGTACTTGTAGATGGTGTGCTCCTGATTTCATAATGATACAAGAGAAGGAGATGGAATACTCTTCCACAAGTAGTTTTCTTTGTGAAGTTTTCCTCTTCCTTGAAGACAAGGTAGCAACAATGTGCCTGACTCTATCTACTACCACAATACATCCTGATTAGGCCAAGTGGGATTCAGGGTGGGGCACAGGGGAAAACAGCCAATCAAACGTGCAGCCATTAGTCTTTGGAAAAGAGCCTTCCCCACGTCACACAGGGTTTCACCCCACATGGCCTTGGCAGGAGACCCTTTTAGGGTTTGGAACACCAGCCACAAGTAAAGCAGGGTTCTTTCCTGAGTATATTTGTGCTGTATTCATCTTGAGTTCCTTTGGTGGCTCTGAGTATCCATGGAAAATTCAGAAAATTGAGATCCTTCCCGCCCCCCCCCCTTTTTTTAGAGAACTTACTATCAATTAATAAACAAAAGATAATTAATAGCAAGCAGTACATTAGACAACAGAGTATAACTTCATAAGGTTTGAGTGGACTTTATATCCATGTAAGACAACATGGACAAGGTGGGGCATTTAATGAGTCTTGGAGGAGCAATGGATTAGAGAGTAGAGTTAATGAAGCTAAATCAATTAGTTTTTATAGATAAAAGATGGTTGTTGGCTCAAGAGTATCTTTAGTCAAGAAAAAGAAAAAAAGATAAAAGAAAAATGAGTAACTGTGGGTAATTTAGTGAAAACTTTCTCTCCTATAGAAAGAAGTTCAAAGAGCATGTCTTATTGACAATATATCAGTGCTATCATTTTCCTATATGAAATATGGCCCATTGAATTTTTCTTACTTCTTCTTTTTTTTTTTTGGACCATTGATTTTTTAGGTTGAAATGAGCTCATTTTTCCGCCTATGGGGAATGTATTTTCCTGGAACAAAAAGAAAAATGATTCCTCTTTACCTAGTAATAAAAGTTTCTAGCAGTTTTGCATCTGTCAAATCTTGTCAGTTTATTCCAAAAGTGGAACTATAGAAACTTACATGTAAAGAAACAATCAGTTCTTTAGAAACAATTATTACTGTTTTCCTACAATTGTACTGTGACTTTCTAAAAAAAAAGTACTCTACTTCTTCATATGTAGTTGTATCATCAAAATGCAAGGTCAGTTCTTTGAATTGACAATCCTAATGCACTAGATAAATGGTCAGATGGCAAAGTGCAGATAACAGATGACCTTGGGGGCCAGGGTCTTGAAACTATCAAGGAAACAATTATGAATGCTTTATATCATGGCAGTAAGTCACTGCCTGAAGCTTAATCTGTAGGCATGTGTTGTTTTGCCAATAATGCAAGGAGAAAATGGAGGAGCTGACAATTGAGTACATGCTTACCCATAATCCACACTAAGAAGAACACGAATAATTCAACAGAAGATTTTTTTAATGGCATCTTTCTTTACTTTTCTAACTGTACCAAAATAAATCTGGGGAGGAAGTTTGGCTCGAATCATGACAATAGAATTGCAGCATCATATAAACTTACCCACCTCATGATCACATCTGGAATTATGAGCACAAAAACCAAAATCATTATATATATATAAATGTGTATTTATATATATATATGAATGAATATATATATTCATTCTCAGCTTCTGCCTTTCTCTCTGTGTCTGTGTCTCTTCCTCCCTCCTCTTCAAATACACACAGGATGAAAATTACATTAATCTCATTTTTATGCTATGCCAATTTTGTAGGTCACTAATCATGAGTTTTGAGGAAAATTATTTAGTTTTTCTAAAATTTGGCTTCTTCAATGTTAAGAGCATATAATATCAGGTGGTTTTCCTAAACCAGTAAACTATCATTTTCCTCCACGGAACTGAGACAGTGTCCATCAGACTCACTATGTATGCCATGAGGCCCTCTGAAGACTCTCTGAAGGGTGCCTGGGCATGGGGAACTTTAAAGGAATTAACTCCAGATCCTCAACTTCCACACTTTTCCCTTCTTACAACCAAGCTCAAACAATTTTGCTTTCTTGATTTTTTCTTTCACATTCATACCTTTTCCAAATTATAAAAGAAAGGATCACCTCTTATTCATCCCACAACTCATAGTTATACTTCTGGTTTGTCTGCTTTAGAGGAATATGAAAGTGTTTGGCTTATGAAAGGGAGAGTGAGCCAAATATTTAGTGGCCAAAATAATAAACTTTGGTAATCAGTACAGCAACTCACCAAGAATTTCTGGAGTCCCACCTTTCAAGTACATAGTAGAATTGCATGTCTTGCCAATGCTTTAGGAGTCAAAGTGGCGTATCTCATTTCTGGTCTGGAGTATGTAATTGCTCCACTATCTCTTGCTCTTCCATGCAATTAGCAACTTTTAAGATGGCAGCTGCTCTGACAGCCTGAATACTGGATGCAGCAGGCATGGACCAGAGCCCACAACTGACTTTCCCGGAGTATATAGAGGACGAGGATATAGACAATTTTGTTTGTTTGTCTACTCAATTCCTTTAGCCACTGAAGTTGAGGTTGCTAATTACCTCTTGAGAGTCTGGTTCTTGTGTTTCTGCATAGTACACATATAAAACCCAAAAGACATAAAAAGAAGTGATAACAAATAAATACCTGTCATGTGAGGCAGTCTCATCATCCCATTAGGATACGTAAATGACATTTAACTTTTAACTGTAATATTAATCAATTGAAAATTTTAGTATATGTTAACATTGTGAAAATATTTATATTACTATTATGATAACTTATTTAAAATCTATTTTATAGCACTTAGAACCATATAGTCATAGAAAAGTCTAAAATTAAATTTCCATTTATGTATTGTTTATAATTTGTACAGAAATGTAATCAATAATAGGCTTGTCAGTATAAATTATATATGTATGATACAAATACTGTGTTTATAAAATTATGACGTGAGTATAGCATATGAAAATAGAAGAAAATATGTAAAATTTCCAAATCTTGAAGAGTTTTTTATGTATTTTTAAATAATTGGCAGTGGGCATAATAATAATATCTAGACACCATTTGGATACATTAAATATATATAACATATTATTTCAAATTGTCAAAATTGATAACCAGTTGAAACTTATGGTAAAACATTTTAGATGTCAGTGCAATAATGTGGAAGGAGATGTATTTGTATTGAAAATTATTTTAATGGGTATGCAAGCCAAATGTGTGAGGATCACCGAGTTATAAAAATGGGATATGAGGCTTAACAGAATCAAGAAATAGTGCTTCTAAAGCAGAAACTTAAAGTCTGAACTGTTTAGACTCATAACAATCCATAGGCTATGGCAATTCTAGTCCTATATGTTTTTATTATTTATTTACTGACAAGATATAGGGATGGAGACCACAAAAACACAACAAAATAACTACTTGAGAGCTATTAATATTGTCAGGAGAGGTGACAAATTATGATTTGTTATTTGTCAGCCTTTGGGTGATGAGGACAGACCTCTGTGTGAGAGCAGGGACAAAGTCACAGACTCAAAGCTGGTGAACACAAAGTTGACCTAGAGAAGGCTCAGTGAGTTGAAGGTGGACAAACCAGAAACAATTTCCTCCTTATCAACTGTCCTTTGATCTGGCTCTTAGAGTATGATAATGAAATAACTACAGGATTTTTAAAAGTTAAAGCTTCCACTTGACACTCCACAGTGGTACTGATCTCATTTAATTCAGTCTATTAGTTTTCTAGAGATGTTCTAACTGGTGGCTGCAAACAGGGTATCTGAAAAAAAACAGAAATTTATTTTTTGGCAGCTCTGGAGGCTAGAAATCCAAAATTAAGGTGTTGACAGGACTATCCTTCCTCTAAAGGTTCTAGGGAAAATTCTATCCTTCACATCTTCCAGCTTTTGATGATTCCAAGCTCCCCTTGGCTTACGGTTATGTTATGCCAATCTTTGTCTTCACGGTCACCTTGCCTTCTCTTTGTGCCTTATAATCTTCTATTTCAAATCTCCTTCTGTCTTTCTCCTATAAGGATAATCCAGATTATCTCCTCAATTCAATATCTTATTTAATGACATTTTCAAAGACCTTTCTCCTTCCCTCAAATGTGGAAACATTCTCTGGTTCCAGGGATTAGGACATGAATATTTGGGTGGCCGCCATTCAACCTACTATATAGGTAGCAAAGGTAGGTAGCTGCCTTCTGCGCCTACGAATAGGTGGCCATGTCTGGAGATGAGGTTACATAATCACAAAAGTCGGGTAAAGCAGCTTCTAAAATCACAGCTATTAAAAGGCTTAGAAGAGGCTTCTCAATGACCTTTTTCCTTTCTCATGATTGACTCTTCCATGATCATTAGAACACCTGAGGAACAGTTTAGTCACAAAGACATTGATAGAAGCCTAGAAGCAGTTGTAGGAGAATTAAAGGAGATAAGCTTCAGAACTTCCTGGATGCAGACTCTCTTAGGGATAGACCTTTTCCAAAAATAAGGAATGGGACCAGGGACCCTGCCACTTGAGAACCCTGAGCAAACCTCTCCTGGATTGGTTGGTTTGGCTCTTCTGTAGGCATTGTGAATGGACCTTCATGACCTGGCTTTGTTTTATTGCAAGTGTGGTAAATCAAAGAGGCCAAAACAGACCACTAAATGTGGTCTGTTGACTGTTCTTTAGTTCTAGGTGAGTGCTTCTCAGATTTTAGCATGTATCAAATTCACATGCAGGTTTGTTAGAACCCATATTGCTAGATTCCACTCCCAGAGTTTCTGATCCAGCAGTTGTAGCATGGGGCAAGGAATCTGCTTTTTAAATAAGTTTCCAGGTCTGTAGATGCTGTTGGTCTAAGCCCCACACTTTGAGATCCAGTGGTCTAGTCTTTAGGCCTATTTTTAGCTTTTTTGAGGAGTCCTGGTGGGGTATTATTTATCTGTCTTCACTGCCAAATGTTTTAAACTTTATTATGTAAATCTCATAAGAATAGGGCAGTGGCTTTTTAAAATTTAATGAGTACATCAATCATCTGAAAACTTGGTTAAAACTCAGAATCCTGCCTGGATGCCTGAGTCTCTGATCAACCAACCAGGTCCAAGATGGGCCTGTATTAGAGAAAGCCCATGATTACCATTTGACCCGAGAGTTGGCCCCAGGCCGTGGGAGGCTTCTCTTCTTTGAACTTGCCTGCCACCCACCTTGCCCACAGCTGGAGCCATTTGAGGGATACAAGGAGAGAGAACAGTGTGTTATTGAGACCATCTGGATGGACTAAGAACCATTAAGGCTGCTATATAACCTCTTAAGATGCTGGCAGCAAGGTTCAGACAGCAACTGATCTTGGAGTTGCTGAGATGAGTCTCATATTAAACCACCACCCATCGAGTTGGAGCTGCCTGCCTCTTTCTGCCATCTCTCTTTGTTCTCCTTGTACGGGTCCAGTTTTGAATCTCACCTGGGAATTCCCAAGGTAGGGACCAACAGCCTCCAATTCTGCATTTCTAATAAACTCCTAGAAAACACCAATGCTGTTGGTTCCAAGACCACACTTTCCCTACCAAGAAAAGAAACAACATTAATTTGCCTGACCTTGTCCTGTGTGGTCAACCCTTCCTGGAACCTGAAGCAGAGGACCTCCAAGATGTTGATGGTAAGTCCTGATTTGAAGGTGTCGCTTCTGCAATGTGATAAAATGCTATTTGCCCTCCAGAAGGGGTAGGAAGACCTCTGCTTTCCACACCTTTTTAACTACCCACTCCTATTCTCTGCTTATTTGTCCTACCCTCACAAGGAGGCAGGATCAAGGATTCTATGTTTTATTTTGTTACAGTGTTAGCGGTGAAACTTTAATTAAAATATCAAAGGCCTAGGGTCTATGGGAACTCTTTGGCTTTTCTGTACATGGGACTTAGGTAGGTGAAGTAATGTTCAGACTTTCTTGTACCTGGAAGCTCTCCAGTTGTTTCCATAGGTGTTTTAGCAGAGCCATTTCTCTCAACAGGTCGGTCTTGCATGCCTTGAGAACAATTTTCTTTGGATTGACAGGTTGCCTGTTGATTAGACTAGTAAAGAAAAGTGGTCACAGATTCTTAGGTAGAACTAAGTGAAAAGAGGAAAGAGGTCTGTGGTGGTGTTTTTTTTGTTTTGTTTTGTTTTTGTTGTTTGTGTTGCTACTGTTTGAGGCCGGGCAGGTTCCCTCAGGATTCAGGCAGACTGAAGAAAATTCACTGAGGCGTGGGAATGCCTGACATGCTTTTATTCACAGGGGTGGTCCAGACACGCATGCCACAAGCCGAGTGTCCGTCACCAGCAGGGAGTCCCAACTGCCTTATATACTAAGTGCACACAAAGCCGGCAGGGTGCCAAGATACGGTGTAACAAAATGTGATTCTGTGCATGCAGGCCCACTCTCAAGTTATGGGAATACTGCTTAGTGGCCAGTGAGGGAGTCTGACTGACTCCAGTTCCCCTACATTGTTGCTGCTGCTGCTGTTGGTGGAAGCAATCAAAGCATTACTTCATAAGGTCCAGCTGAGGAGCTTTCATTTCGCTTTAGGGTAGAAACTCTGGCTAGGAATCCATTATTCTTTTCCTGGCCTTATTCTGGAGACATCCCCGCTCTGAAACACCATAATAGGGTTGGGGTGGAGGGGAGCAAGAGTGAGTGTGCAGTTATGACATTGGCAATAAAGGCTGCTGGGATCTAGGACACCATTTCCCTGCCACCTCCAACCTCCATTTATCTTGAATACCATTAACATTGATGACTTAGAAGGCAGGTTTGTAAACTGAAAAAATACTCTATGCATGACATAGAAAGAGTTGTGGAGGAGAAAAAGGGAATAGGGAAAGAACCAACAATACGAGAACCTTTGGTTCCTGGGAGTTACCTCAGGCCGTGTGTGTGTGTGTGTGTGTGTGTGTGTGTGTGTGTGTGTGCGCGCGCAACAATCCAAACCTCAAGATACGTCAAGATACTTCAAGATACCTCAAGACACCAGTGCGGTTAAGCACTGTTACCTCCACTGAAGAGGTGAGGTAAGTGGACATTGGCGTGTTAAATAATTTGCTCAAGCTCACAAAATTTGTAAGTTTTCAGGCTGAAATTTAAACTCAGGTAGGTCTTTCACAGAAATGATTTTATGGGTCCAAAACTTCTTTAATGTTAATAGATACCTAGATGTTACTTAGAACTTTTGGTAGGCCACATAGTTCTAGAAAGCTAGATGGGTTTTAGACAGCGTGTATAATTAAGGAAAAACACCCTCCATATTTAGGTTACCCCCAAATTAACCTGATGAAGGGGTAGCTGTGTGTCGGCAGGGTACCTATTACCTTTCCCTATAGAAGGCAGCAGGGAGTTCTCTCTTTGTTCTTCTATTCTGTCCTTTTTATTTTTTCTTCCTAGAATTAAATCTTACAGAAAAAGTTCTTCAGATAAAAGTTTGTTCTAAATTCCTACTAATTCCTCTGGCACTTCCCCAAAATGACGGATCTTTAGAGAGCAAATCCCAGGTGCTAACTTACACTTAGTTCATCCAAACCACAAATCCAATCAGATTTTTAAAAATGAGTCATCAGCAGGAACTATGCAATTTCTTTCCTGGCTTCCTGCTCAACTTCTTGACCATCCATCAGTCTGGGAGGTCATAGTATGCACAGTTTTATTTTAGATTCCCTGAAATACAAAGTGACATGCAAACCAGGCCCTTTATGCAATGAATTTAAAGACCAATTAGAAAACATGAACAACAACAATAACAAAATAGCAATGTAAAAATCTCCACTAGCATGAACAATTAAACATTGATGTTGTATCATTTTAAAACAACTAGAGCCCTGGCTGGTGAGGTTCAATGAATTGAATGCTGACCTGTGAACTGAAAGACTATCAGTCTGATTCCCAGTCAGGGTACATACTGGAGTTGCAGGCCAGGTCCCCAGTTGGGGGTGCACAGAAGGCAACTGATCCAGATTTTTCTCCCTCTTTCTCCTTCCCTTTCCCTCTCTCTAAAAATAAATAAATAAAAATCTCAAAAAATAAAACAACTGGAAATTTATACTACAGTAGTGATAATAGCTAACATTTTTTGGAGTGCTTACCATATGCCAGGCCCTGTTCTAAGATTTTTGTCTATCTTTTCTATTTAATCTATGTGCTAACTTCTAGTGATATTTTTACTTGAAAGATGGGAAGAAGGAAAGAGAAAGGGTGTGTAACTTGCCCAGGGTCACACAGACAGAAATAGATAAGAATGTTCCATGGAGCATATAACCATGCTTACAGATTTAAAGTTCTAGGCACAATCAGAGACTTCATGTGTAGTCACATACATAGATATTCGCTCTCCCAAAGTATCCTTAATTTTGTTTTGAATGCTCCAAATCAGTGGACTTCTATATTATAGCTGTAGTTCTTCCAGCTAGTAGTAAGACAATATTTAGATAAACCTATAACAATGTAAGTATAGCAGCATCTTTATCTGCAGGTAACATGGTGAAATATTATTAGTTTTTATGTCTATAAGTTTTACTACTTTATCTCTGACAACGTCTGAAATAGTATGCTGGTGACATTTTAAAAATTAGTCTTCCACATTTAAAGACCCACTCACTATTGTCATCTATCATTGTTCTGGAAATGTCACATTGATTTTATCCTCCTTGCAATAAATGGTAACATCCAAAAAAACAAATAATGGTGTGGCACTTCAAAATCAGCTGCCAGTCTTGGGTAAAGCAAAAATGAACAAAAAGGCAATTTTACTTGAAGGACCGGGAAAGAGACTGAAAAAGAGAGAGAATAATGCTCTGTCAGACACTGACAATATTGACAATGGCCCTAAGTAACCTGAATTATAATATTTTGTCTTTTCTATTTAAACAATGTCATATAAGTGATTAATACAGCATGACATATCCTAGTGCTATTAAATTTTTCCAATCATGGTAAATTTCTTAAGTAGATTTAGATATAAAACTATAGCAAAGATTGAAAATTGCAAAATTAATGTACATGGAAAGCAGATTACTTCCAGATAACATATTCTGGAATTCTCATGGATCATATTAAATTAATGGTGTCTAATCAAAGAAAGGGTGTCAGAATTGTTTGGAACTGTGTTAAAAGTTCCTGATGTGAATAAAGTGAGTGTAATGCATTGTATGTACTGAATGAATTGAGTATATTAGGAATGAGCATTGAACAAGGAGTACAGAACTTTGAATTTTATTGCTAATTCTCTCAGTGATAATTGTTGATTTTGGAAAGATAACTTGAATTATTCATAACAGAGTTTCTTCATTTGACAGTGGTCCTAAAAATGTGGTGCCTTGACTACTTAAAAGCCTTGACTACAAAGCTTTTAATTGAGTGCATATGGGACCATGGGTCAACAACTTGCATATTTTCAGTCTCTAGATTCATCTGATAATCAGCAAGGTTCAGAAACCTTTGTTTTAGAGTCATAGCTGCAGACAGATGGGAATGGAGAACATTAAATTCATGCTTGTTCTTTTTATCTGAGTGGATACAAACTCAAGTTCAATAACAGTCAAGGAAGTGTGTAGGAAAGACATCCATTTTGTTTTGCTTTCTGCAGAAAGATTCTCTAACACCTATTTTGATGGCTTCATGTAGAGGAGTGTGTGGTGGTGGGTAACACGATGAGAGAAGTGGAGTGAGCTTCTATTCTTTCTCCCATTGTGAAGAAAGGTTGATATCAGAGAACCACTAGTCTGCTAAAAATTAACTATTTTCAATTACGTTCTTCTATTCCACCCAAAAGAGAATTTTCCATGAAAATTACTATGGCCATTTTTTTGTGGGGGCGAAGCCATAAGTTTTAAGTAACTTTCATTAAGCAATACAGTCAGTTCCTCCACTTTTGAATCAAGGCAGGCTTTGTGAATTGCTTTGGTCAATGAAATGCAACAGAAAACAATGTGTGATTTTGATCCTGAGCTTCAAGAGGATTTGTATGCTTTCTTCATGGAGCCTTGCTACCATTGAGAATATTTTGAGCCATCCTACTGGAAGATGAGAGACCAGGTGAAAGAGATTAAAAAGCTCACACCTGATGTCCTCTCTAGGTCATCCAACCTCAGTCAACCTGGAAACTGGTTAAATCTGAAAGGGTATAAAGAGATTAAGTTAATGATATAGGACAGTTCATGGAGTTCACTCATGTGATTTGATCATCTATTCTCCTTCAGATGATACTGCAAATGACAAAAAATGGGGATGCCTAAAAATTATGGGCTGGTTTTATACAGCAGTAGTGATATTACTAGGTGCCTCAAGTTGCCATATCTAGTCTGGGTCAATCAAGGGAGAAGAACTCCTATAAGATATAGGGTAAGTGATTTATTACAGGAATGAGATACTACCAATGTGTAGAAAGAGCTGGAAAAGTGAAGGTTCAGGAAGGATGATACAGCATCAGAGAAGGTAACCTTCAGAGAGTAATGGCTGATTTTTCACTTCCACCTTCCATATTTCATATGATTTCCTTTTCTGGCCAACTCTAATCTGACACTATGCAGGGAAGGGGTTTCTGGGAGATCCAATTCCAACCAAACCAGTTCAATGCAGTTCAACTACCACAGTTGCTATGTATTAGGTTGAATATTATGTCCAGTTAGTTAAAATCATGTTCCTGAATTTTGTTCACTTAAACTCATACTTTGAGAAAACTGTTAATAAGATTTGATCATGGGAGATACAGAGCTCATTTTTGACATAGTTCTGTATATGAACCAAGAAGAGCAGATATTAAAGGCATTAATTGGATATACTGAATAATATATTTATTCACCTACATTGTTAAAGTTGTTTAGGAGGAAATTATGGAAGATGAATTTGCCTTAACTTTCTAGTCTACTTTTACTAAACTCATACAAAACACGAACAATCTTTCGATCTAAGTTAATGAAAAAATGGGTTACTAACATGATTTTCTATGTAGACACTCTTTTTGAATCTACTTTTAGACAATTTCTGAAATGCAAGATCTAAACTTTTTCCAATTTTATCGTGTGTATACTGTCATGTAGTGACCAGCAGTATCATATATATGGTTTTCTAGAACTCACCCAAAATTTCCTGGAACCCATTTGTAGCCTTCCTCTCCTCACTTTCAGCCTTTAGTTACCACTGGCAAGTTTTCAGCCATTACAGTTTTATCTTTTGTGAATTTCACATAAATGGAAGGAAGTGTTCCATCTTTCATGTTTGACTTCTTTCAGCCATGTATGAACAATCTGCTCCTTTTAATTACTAAGTAACATTTCATTTAACATATGTGTCATATTTTGATAACTTTCAACAGTTGATGAACATTGTATTTCCAGTTTTTCACTACTATAATTAAAAATATTATGACAACTTAGAATACATTTTAACATGGACACATATTTTTGTTTCACTTGGAAAATACCTAAAAGTGGGATTGTTGGATCACACAAAATGTGTTTGATTTTGTGAGAAATTATCAAGCAGTTTCCTAAAATGACTTACAATTTTGCATTCTTACCACTAACATACTAGAGATCCAGTCGTTCTACATTTTAACAAACACCTGATATTTTATATCCCTTTGTCTTAAAAAAATAGAGCATTCTCATGGCTTTAATTTTCACTTTCCTAATGGCTAATGATGTTAAGTATTTCTCAATGCATTTTTGTCATTCATATATTTTCTTTATAGTAGTGCCTATTCAAATATTTTACTAATTTTTAAATCAATGTCTTATTATTATTATTATTGACTTGTAGAAATAATTCATAGATTCTGAAAACAAATAATTAAATATGTATTTTTTGCAAATATCTTCTGAGTTTGTGGCTTAGTTTCACATTCTTTTAAGTGTCTTTTGAATAATAAAACTGTAAGGTTGATAACATTTGATTTTTCTTATCTTCTAAACAAGATATTGGTAAGTCATTTGGTAAATATTACTGCATAAGAAACTTAAAGGATAATTTATGGTTTTCAGTGCATATATTAGAAAGGGAAAATTTTAATTATTTGAGGTAAGTACCCAGCTAAAGAAATTTAAACAAGAACAGTAAAATAAACACAAAGAAACAGAAGGAATTAAATAGTAAAAAATGGATCATGTTAATAGAAAATATTTATCACATTGCAGAGTCTTAATAAAACCCAAATCTGATGTTTTAGTAGACTAATAAGATTCATAACCTGAAGGTAAAACTGATTAGCAGGGCCAAAAACTTATTTAACCTAATTTAGGAATGATAAAAGAAGCATTACTATAGATCTTATGGACATTAAACAACTATAATTATTATGAACAATTTTATGAACAAATTTATGTTAATAAATTTGCAAATATTAAATAGAGAAAATAATTACTTATCAAAGCTTACTCAGGTAGAATTAGAATACTTAAATAGTCTTAGAATTATTAAAGAAATTGAGTTTATAATTAAAAATTCCATAAAGTAAAAAATAAAGGAGAAAAAAAACCCTCTAGTTTTGGATGGTTACTTTCCTAAATTCTACTAAATGTTTAAAGTAAAAATAATTCCAATATTATGGCAGTTGTTTCAGATAATAGGGAAAAAATGGTACATTCCACAATATATTTTAGACAACTATCCTGAACTTGATACCAAAACTTTGAGAATTGAGAAAGAAATTTCCGGGCCAATATTTCTTATAAGTGAAAAACATCATTAACAGAATATTAGAAAACTGTAGTCTCAGTACATAAAATGATCAAGGGTCTCATTACCAAGTTGAGTTCATTTCAGAATGTTAAGTCAGTTTAACATTTTAAATAAATCAATACAAATTGTCATTTACAGAATTAAAGAGAAATATCAGATGACCATTCAAGTAGATATGGGATAAAGTCAACATTCACTCACAGCAAATTAAGATTAGAAGAAAACTATTCTGAATGAAACTGTCTTTATCTGGTAAAGGAACTCTATTTAAAAAATCTAACAAACCAATACCAATAGACCATGTAATTAATGAAGACCCTAGATCAAGAGACAAAATAATTAATGAAGAAACAAAACATTTTCTGTGAAAGGGATAATTAGATAAGAATAGTAGTTACTATCAACACTTCTATTCAATATAATATGGAAAGTCTGAGATAGTAGAACAAACTACCTACATATACGTACTGTTCTGTATTCTTTGATGTGACAGTCATTCAGGTATAATCACAAGAAAACACACAGGGGAAACCCAAGAAAACAAAGCTGACTATACTCACAGTTCCTTGAAACAGGAGCCACATGGGGAAGCATCAGCCTCTGTCAGGGGCAGAAGGAGCAGGAGCAAAGGGAGAATTTAGGCCATGACCTTGACTGGAGTTGCTGTGGAAAAGGCAAGGCAGGGCAGGGTAAACAGTTTAGGATTAGCAGTTCAAATACTTTTAGCAGTCTCCAAACTACAGGGGAAATCCTTGCTAACCTGGGAACTGGCCCTGGGATAAGTAAAACACAGAGGCAAATTGCTTCCTAAAGGGTTTTGGGTCTCAGAGAGAAGGTGTGTCTCTGGATTGCTTAATTTGCATATCAAAGGCATGCTCTAGGTTGAGCCCTTTGCCATCTCTAAAAATTGCCTTGTCCTGGAAGTGACAGTCTCTCCCTAACCAGAGAAGTTTTTAAGATGTCAAATATTGTAATAGACAAAAAAATAAAAAATAAAGAATATACATATGTATAAAATGCATAACTAGATAAAATAAATAAGAAATGATATATAGGGAAGTGAAAAGAAATAAAGCTGTTATTTGAAGATGGTACAATTATGCAGAAAGTCCAAAAGAATCTACAGATAAACATTCTTAATAAAATAGTTCAATAAGTTATTAATATTAAAAATATTATATTTTACATACTGGCAAGAAACAACACCCAAATACAACTTAAAAGATACCATTTAAAATAACATGAATATTAAATTGTATTAGAAATAAATTTAATAAAGCCCATGCTATCCCTCCATAGAGAAAACCAAAAAGAAATTATTGAGGTACTCAACATGATCTAAGAGTAATATAGTGTTCCATTATTATGCATCAGAAAATTCAACATTTTACAGGTGTCAGTTATCCTTAATTTATAGATGCTATGAAATGCCACACAAAGCACAAATATTTTACTAGTATTATTATTGGATGACATTTAATAGGCTGAATTTAAAATGTATGTGAGAAGGCAAAGTGTGAAGAATAACCTAGGCATTCTTGAAGAAGACACAACAGCTCATCTCACACTACCAGAAAATACTAAATCATATTATAATTTTACAGTAATTAAGAAAGTATGCTTATTGCTCAAAGCTAACTACAAAACCAATAGAACAAAATAGAAAACTTAGACTGAATCATCTACTATAGACATTTGACACTTGACAACTGACTTATCACAAAGGTAACAGTGAGGAGCTTTGACAGTGAGTTCATTTATATAACATCCCCAACCAGGCAAAACTAATTTGTATTACTTAGAAATGTGGAATTGTTTGGTAAAAGTGTAAGTAGAAGCAAAAGATTTGATATCATGTTTCATGTTTCATGTCTGCAGATGGAGAATGCTTACTATAAGTGGGGAACGCACTAGGGACGCTTCTGGATACATTGAACAGTATGTTTTTGTCCAGATGATGGTGAAACAGGGGCTGCCTTTTTAAAATAATCATGTTCTGCATCACTGGGTTATGAAGTGTTTCATATATACAGTATGTATTTTTAATTCTCCTATGAATTATAAGGTTTGTATGCAAAAAAAACCAAAAATCAAGGTGCTTTAAGTTCAGATAGAACTGTGTATGATTCCAGCTGTTCTACATTTTCCCTGTATGACCTTAGACAATTGCTTAATCACCCTTAATGCTTAAGTATCTTATTCTGGAAAATGGTGATAACATCTATTTTGCATAGTTGTTGTGAGGATTCAAGATGCCGAGCTACACAGAAATGCTGTAGCTAACCATGATTGAGCATTTGTGATTGCAGACAGTGTCCAAAGTACTTTACATGCATTAACTCTTGGAATACCCACACTTAGCCTTTCTGATAGGTACTGTTAGGACAAAATTTACATATAATTATGACCCATTCATTTAGAGTATAAATTTTGTGAGGGCCAAGACCTATCTATCTTGTTTCCTATTAAGTCCAGTATTTGGCTGAACATGTTTAAATTCTGACCTCAGAATTGCCTTATAACCAGTGACAGGCATGGGTCACCATAAACTGTCTGCCTAGGTTGACCATTAGTTTGTTTAAGACAGAACAATTATACTCTAATGGACAGGGGAAAGGCTTTTCTAGGAATGGCATATGATGAGTGCAGTTTTACTCTTACCACCTCATAAATTATTCTGAGGTGGTACACAGATTTTTTTTTTGTAGGTATGAAATTCTAATAAGATCAGGTAAGTCCTTGTATAGAACTTTGAAGTTGAGCTTGGGTCCAGCTTTTGAGAAAGGGATTAAAAATATTCTATAGGAGGCAATAAAAATGATACATTTGCTTTTGAGAAGGTAGAGAAAAGAATGAAGAGAAGAAATTGAAAGGAGAAAGAGGAGATAAGAGGGAAAGAAGGAGGGACTTTTTAAAAAAGTAACTGGAGCTCACAAAATTCTCAGTGTGGTGACTGCATATTTTTGTGGAAACCATTTGAAGAGCTGAGATTTGTGCCTTTGTTGATACGGGCAACACAGAGTGTGGATATAGAAGCAGGAGACAGAATACATCACTAGAAAGCAAGAGTTCCCATTTGCAACTATCCTGGGGAGGGATTTGGTCCACATCCACAATGGAATCAGGACCCTGAGCTAAGATCACCCACCCAGAAGTCTAAGCGACAGGGGGTTCTGAACTCACAGCTGGGTTTGAGAATAATAACAGCAAAATGCTGGTTGTAAGAATATGGTGGGCTGGGCAATTCAGCAACTAAGTGGACTTTTGAAAAGTCTAAGTAGATACTCCAAAGTCTAATTGGAATACCCCATTTTATATGGAAAACACTTAAAAACATTGACTTTACCTGGACGTGGTAGAGGACTTTCATGAGAAACCTAAAATAAGTCTTCTACAACACTTACTTTCACTGTAACAGGCCCTCGAAAGTGACAGAAGGAAGGATGTAGGATGCTGAACCCACCTCCCCCACTCAGCAGCAGCACCGAGACTTTCTTTGGAGGTCACACACAACACTTAGCTTAGAGCTTCCAGAATTATTGATGGCAGCAGCCAGTAGAATAAAAATTCCATAGGTAGGCAGTAAATATTTGAAAAGACCTTTCAGTCTGGGGAATGGTTTATATTGTTGCTTAAAAATGTAGTTTGAGAGCCATGGGAACTTACGATTGGGTGCGGCATGGTTTACAAATGATATCCATTTGTCCTGAGCGAGAAACATTCCACCCTGTAAATGTCAGTTTCACAGTGACCAGATATGATGAATGAATCCTCTGGCTACTATTAATATGGAGGTCACACATTTAGGAAAAAAAAAATTAGAGACCATTGCAAAATTAATTCTCCCTCTCAGTATAGCTAAAATGATAGGAAAGGAAATGGCGAGGGCAAGTTTGCAAAAATACGAAACATCAAGTTTCTTTCTGAGCCTCCAACTTCATAAAGAAATTATCTTAATCATATTGAAAAAAATAAGAGAGCTTGAAATACGATCTCAGATGGAAACTCCGACACGGGGAAGTATAGCATAAATTTCTAGGCACTCAAGCTCAGGATATTGCAGGCATGATTCCATAGCTCAACCCCTGAAAGGAATAATAATTACTATTTGGCTATTTGTCAAGGTGAGGGTTCCACTAGAGGGAACGTCTTATTCAATTTGGGAGCTGAAATTACACAACTGGTGAGATATTAAATAACAGCACAACGCTGGCAAGGGGAAGAAGGCGAGCGAGAAGCTGCATTGTAAGTGAGGAACAAGTAGTACAAAACGTGAGGCGGGCCTGAAGAAGAGGGTGGCTGGCTTCTCCCAGGCTAATGTTGGGCTTAATCTGATTATATTCAAATTCACATGATTTTTGGTAATCCATTTATGTGTCGTTAATGACAAATGATGGCACTTTGCAATTAGCAGTGTGGTAAATCAATTAATCAACCAACAAATATTTATTAAGAGCCTAATATATTCAAAGTCAGTGCCAAGTGTTGTAGAGGATACAAGTATAAATTATAGTACTTATCCTCCAATTTACTTGACAAATAAGACTATATACGCAAAATCTAGCAATACAAAGCAAAATGTAACATGTTGTAAATAAATGGTTATATATGTCATAGAATTTTGCAGAGGGAAAACAATCTACCCTTTTAGGGAAGAATTAACTTAGGTATAGGTGGGGATGGGACAAAGACAGATAACTTGCTTCACATTTGAGCTTCAAGATCAATTTTTTTTTCTTGAACATGCCTTTAACAAATATGTTTAATATGTGTTTTTGACGTTCTAGGAATGGTGCCACATATGAAACACACAAAACAGGTTGAGTCCCTTTGTAGCCCATTGTTATTATTTCAAATTAAGTGAAGCATGTTCCTTTGCTTGGTTTGAAAGAGAGAGCCAGGACTATCAGTTTCTGCTGTAGACAAGAATCACCATGTTCCCTGGGGTAAAATTGCTCCCAGGTATTGTGGCATGTTCTTGGGTGCCCCAGCTTTAAATTCAGCCCACAGTAAACTAAAAAAATGGACAATTTACAGCAAATCTGTGTTAGATATTGAAATGTTTTATTTGAAAATTGGTGCGTGAGGTCGGGGGCTGGTATTCAGCCTCTGGTGTACTTAAAGAAAAGACTGGCATATACATGACTTATTACAGAAATATTTAGGTACCACCATGCTTTATGAAGGAAGCCCCTGAAGCCCTTGGGTAGGTGTTAGAGCAAGGACAGGCACTTTCTCTTGATAAAGGTATTAAGGTATCCATTATAACCTTCTGACCGTCAAATTACTCTCTGTTTGTCATACTGTTTTAAATTTACATGATACCAGGGCCTTAAATGTCAGGATTCCTATTATAACTTAGACTCTAGTGTCTTTAATTAATGCTTCATGTTCCTGTTATAGTTATTTAAAATTTGCTGAAATCCCTAGAGCCATAAATTTCTCTTACAGGTCTTTGCGGTATGAACTTTAACAAAACAGCTATAAAGGGGTAATAGGCAAGAGCAGTATATCACAGAGTTGCAGTGGCAAAATAGGAGCAAGGAGGGAATATTTTGCAAACAGATTAAAAGATTTTGTTTTTGTCAAGGGGTTTGGTACTGGAACAAATTGGACATAAAACTTAGGCAAGAAAGCGTAATCTCCTTTAATGTTTTTAGTAGGTGGAAGTTGCCCCTCTTTACAAGATAGACAGTTTCATATAAATCTTATAAATTCAAGTCAGTTTAATGCAGAGGAATGCTTTTATTTTTCAATGCCTACTGTGTGTGCCTAGTATATTTTTGTTGCTATAGGAATTACACAGGAAGGAAAGGCAAGATCATGTCTCATTAATCTTCAAAAACTAGTTTTGGAGGCGAGGTTAGCATATATGAAGCAATTACAGACCATTACCAGGCAAAACATAAATCTGCCAAAGTGCACAGAATAATCTGTGACTTTTGAGTGCTACCGCAGCTCGTGGGAAAAGATCAGTGGGAACTAAAATTATCGTGGGATCCACCATAAAGCAGGAAACATGAAGTGTTTCTTATAAAATGGATGGCCATTGGAATGTGGAAACACAGGGGAAGGCCATTCTAGAGGAGAGAATAGCACAAGAAAATTCATGACAGTGAAATAAAAAAGACTGCATTGTCCAGTAGATAAGAAAATGCTTTTAGATTCTGGTGGTCATAGTTTTGAATTATTACTGCATTACATTATTTGTTTAAGGGAGATGGTACTATTTGGGCAAAAATATAGTGTTTGGGACTTGGAGCATGCATATTTTAGGCATTTCAAGAATAGTTTCAATAATTAAATAGAGGAATTCAAATCTCCATTGTGGGTTACTTTAAATATAAACTGCTTATGTAAAATTGGACACCAGATTAATATGCTAAAGCATTTTTTAAGCATGATGGTTCTCTTTGAAATTCTGATAGCTCCCTTATTTTCTGGAAGAATGAGACCTACGGGAAAAGGAGAGGTAGAGAAGGACATGGGAATTCATATTTATTTTTGAACATGAAAGCCTTGAAGTAATGTTAAAAAGGAAAATTAAAAGCTTTAAATCGCATCCTGAAATCAATGCACATAGCTGTGCTGATCATTGGTCTTGATTATCCCCTCTATCCGGTAATGTTTAGCGCGATGCTAATAAGAGACAAGTTATGAAAGTAGATGTTCAGCATCTCAAGACATTTTAGAGATCATTGCTTCCATATATCATAATAAATGCCAATTATCTGGCGCCTTAAAACTGATTCTTGACGGAGACATAGTCTTGTAGGCATTATGGTGAAGTTGAATTTATTCATCCTATAAGATTCGTTAAATATTATATCACCTAAATCAGGGCAGCCTGGGTTATGAGGCAATAACAACTAACTAAAACCGCACCACCTTAAAACACCTCTTTGCCTTCTCCCCAGCTACATACCCATTCTAGGTGTTCTGTTCAAGCGGTTCATCTTCAGGAAATATCATTGACAAAATCGGCACAATCCGGGAAGATCTTTGGTTTCTCTGGCAAGTGAAGGAAACATGGCAAAGAGTATGCAGATGTTTAAAGACTTCTTTCTCAAAGAGACAAGTCAATTCTAGTCACGTGGCCATGCCTAATTTGATGCTTGGTGTCAGAGGGTGTGGCCATGTGCAACACTAACCTGGGGCAGAGAAAAAGAGGACTGGAAATATAGGTGAACATTAATGATTCCAACAATTAATGCTGAGACTTCAGAAGAGAAAAACACACAAAACCCCTGACCCAAATGGTGCTTCCATATTTGTTAGGGACAGAAATAATAAATATGTAAATAAATGACAACATAATATTCAGTAGTGGTAAATGCCATAAAGAAAAAAATTGGGTAATAAACAATAAAGCAAAAGGGGAAGAGAATGCCTTAGCTATGGTTGTTGAGAAATAACTCTGCAGTGTTGAAAAGAGACCTAAAGACTAAATAATGTGCAGTGTCATAAACTCTAGAGAAGAATGTATTTTGAGAAAGATATGGAGGTCAACTCTGTCAAATGACACCAACAAGTTGGAAAATTAACTTTTGGAATTGCAGTCTTTCCCAGGTTGTTCTGGAGATTAAACCCTGATTAAATAGAATTGAAGAAGGAAATAGAGGTGAGAAATTAGATACTGAGAAAAAAAGAGCCCTTACAGTTTTACCATTAAGGTAGCTGGGTAATAAATGAGGTTGTAGTCAGAGGAATATTTATATTCCAGTGATAATCATCCAATGGAACAAGTACAATGCTGATTTCAGAGAGGCATTGCGGAATAGGTAGGAGTGAATGAGATATAAAGTTTATGTAAGGAGTTGCCATTACACAGAAGAGAGCCAAGATCTTCGTGACAGAAGAACAGGCAAATTATGAGGATCTAGATTCAGGTGAGGGATATGTTTTCTCGTGAGAAAATGAGTTCCTGCTCTATTAACTACATCTATTTTCTGAATGCAATATGAGATGAGGTCAGCAGATCAGCTAACAGGAGTAAGATAAGAGGTTTGAAGAGGAAAGAAAGAATATGAAATAGTCATTTTGTAAGATAGGCATGTGTCTGTTCTTAGGAAATGTATCAGGTTTGTCTTGACTTTATTGAATGTTCATTTGAGACTTGTGACCATCCTGGGGTCTATTTGATTAATCAGTAAGAGAAATTGTTCAAGGACCACAGACACATTTAATGGCAAGTGACTGAAGTTATTTATTTAAATCACAGTCTTTTTTTTTTCTAAGATTTATTTCTTTATCTTTAGAGGGGAAGGGAAGGAGAGAGGTAGAGAAATATCAATGTATGGTTGCCTCTCGTGCATCCCCTGTTGGGAACTGGCCTGCAACCCAGGCATGTGCCCTGACTGGGAATTGAACTGCGATCGTTTGGTTCGCAGGCCCGCACTCAATCCACTGAGCTACGCCAGCCAGACTGACTGAAGTTATTAATTGTGGCTTTAAATGCTTGAATAAAGTTAACATGAAAATTATCAAATTACTATTCAATTGCAATGTTTCATGTGGACCATCAGAGCCCTAAGTAAAGTTTTAATCTGAATAGCCTGTTCTTAGTCTTAAAGGACATTGTGCTAAAGGCATATTAAAATGTATTTCTCTGGATATCCATTGACATATCTATTGAATTTCTACTCTAAACCAATCATGGGGAAAGATACACTAATAAATAAAAATAGACATCAGTTTTCCTAATCACCTAATTAATTCATTTTAGAGAAAAACTCAGTGTTAAGTTATAGTCTTAATTTTTTGTGATAGTTTATAAAATTATTCTCAAAGGCTATCTTCGCAAATTAGAATATTAAAGTGAATAATGATATCAGTGTGATCCCTAAACAACCTTTTTTTTTTTTGGCTTAGAATTTTTTTAAAAGGAAATAGGTCACAGGTAATTATTTGGAAATAAGGAAATATGGAAATCATAAAGGAGTAAATCAGATCACACACTATACCACCTGGAGGAATAGTTTTTAAGAAGAAAAGAACTAAATCCATCATTAGATATTATTTGATAATTTAGCATGAAAAAAGAAGCAGATTACTTTTTTTTTTTCCTAAATATAAAATCAGCAGGAAATTCTAAGAATGATTCTGGAAAGCAAACTAGTTTGTAGACTCAAGATGCTCAGGTCATTTAGAATTAAACACTAATGTTGACTTTATAGAAATATGATGAACTTAAGTAAACAAAAGGGATAAAATATGATTTATGCAAACTTGGAAAATACTATACTGAAAGAAAGTTATTTGACTGAGAATATTCCTTTTATGAAAAAATATGGGACTTCACTTTGACAACTTTGTCAATCACAATGAAAAACTGTCAACTTATTTTTTCTTTTCTTTTTTATTATATATTTCCCATTACTATTTAGTCCCCTTATACACCTCTCCCCTGCAGTCACCACACTGTTTCCATGCCCATGAGCCCTTCTTCCTTTTTGCTCAGTCCCTGCACTCTCTACCCTCCCCCCACTTAGCTGTCGTCCTGCTTTCTATCTACAAATCAAATTATTCTTATTGAGAAAAGTGTAGTGCAAAATGTGCAACGATTCATTTTCCTCCATTATGATCAGTAGGAAAATCAAAGATAAGTAGTCAGGATGCTTAATTATACACCTACAAAGTTTGTATTAGAATTTTAGTTTAATTTAATAAGATAAATTGGAAATTTGACAAATTTAAGTGTCTGTTGGCTATATCTGTTCCCTGCTGTGAAAATAAACAAATACAATTGATTAATATCAGAAGTTAATACCGTGAGTCCCAATTTTTCAATGCAAATTTATCAACATAACACATGACTAGTATAGTTGTTGGGTTAAAAAAAAAGGTAAATGCAGCAGAAAGAAGAAAGAAGGAGCTCCTACCCCTTGCAACAGCATGAATGGAACTGGAAATCATTATGCTAAGCAAAATTAGCCAGGTAGTGAAAGACAAATACCACATGATCTCACCTTTAACAGGAACCTAAACAACAAAACAAACAAACAAGCAAAATATAACCAAAGACACTGAAATAAAGAACAGGCTGACAGTGTCCAGAGGGGAGAGGGGAGGGAATTTCAGGGGGAAAAGGGGAAGGGATTACAGGAACAAGTATGAAAGATACATGGACAAAAACTAGGGGGGGTGGTAATGGGAGAGAGGAAGGAGGGCTGGGTGGGTGGGTTGTGATGGGAGTAAAAGACAGAAAACTATACTTGAACAACAATTAAAATTTAAAAAATTATAAAAAGAAAGATAAAGATAGGCTGCATATGCAATTTATTTGCAACCTAGTGGGGAAGAAATGCATGTAAACATACTTGAAATACAAGATATAAGTTTTATCTCAATAGCATTCAGGGAAGGAAACAGGCAGATTCAGAAAAAGAAAAATAAACAATCTAGAATTACAGAAAGTGAAGACTGGGAAATTAATGGGTTAATTATATTTCTCACCACCAGGAAGCAGAAGCAATAGACATTGATACTCTCAAATGAATAAAAGTCTACTAGAGGTCCTGGGGGATCAGAGTCATTTGTTTTTACTCTTTGAACTGTATAAATATTATTTTAAAATTTTTATGCGGAATTTCAAACCTGTGTGCCAAAGCAGAGATTGTGATACATTAAACATTTATTGCTCTATAACCCAACTTCAACAATAATTAAAACATGGGCAATTTTATTTCATCTAGACCCTTATATAAATTTTAGAAATGCTTTCATTGTGGACATAGTTGAATAAAGAAAATATTAAATATGTTTGTTGAGGATATGTGTTGCCACTGTCCCACTTTACATGCTATTTAGCATTAATAGTAATCTAGAAATGTAGATAACGCCACTGTCATTTTACAGTTAAGCTTATATGCAACTTCAGATGCTCTTAGATTTATAGGTCTTTGTTAAGACAGTTGCCTCAGCTTTGTCTCAGCTGGGTATAGGTTTCCACACAGGTGCCACTTCACAGTCCCTACTCCATGCCCATGTCTCAGACTTTTATCTCTTTCCCATGCTTCCCTACTGACGTCTTTTCAAATCTTAACTACAGCCTAAGCATTCACCATCAGGAAAGGCAGGGGCCAACTTTTGGCCAATAAGAGATATAAAACAGACAATCCCCCCTCTTTCTTCCCTTTGATGAATAGTCTGGAGATGCCATTGATTTTGCTGCCCAGGGAACAATTCCATATGACTTGGCAACTGGTTTCACTTAATGGCAACCACCTTAATAATGTATCTTCCTTGTGGCTTTTCCCTGAATCACTGTCTTCATCCATCACTCTTGTCATCTGGGATAGCAATCCATAATGAAATAATAGAATATAAGCCCCTCTATCTTAGGCTCTACTCTCTGCAAAACTCAGGCTAAAGCACCAGCTAAATAATTTAAGAAGTTTTCCCAGGTTAACTCATCTATTATGTGTCACAATTAAGATTCATACTAAAAGTGTTCTTAATCCAAATTCCTTGCTCTTTGTTTAGAATGCTTAGGATCATGAGTGAGAATCAACTATGAGTGTCTATAAGATTGATACAGATAATGACCTACTTACCTGAAAAGGCCACTGGATCTTAGAAAAGTTTTAAATTTATAATAAAAGAAAATGGTAGTTATTCAGTTTGGGGCCATGTTTGAGGATTTTAAAAGTACTAGATGATCCTTGGATGTCCACTGCTGTTTGAGAGTGGTAACGAATCACCAATTGAAAGCTGCTTTATGTGATCGGGTCTTGTTGACTGGTGGGCTTCACCAGTGCGTGATCAGGAAGGGACCCAGATGCATACCCAGAGGGCTCCAAACATTAGTGCCTGTAGGGTATCCCAGGGACATTTCACTGGATTAGTACGAGAGTCTCTCTGATCAATCCATATTTTCCTAAAATATCTGTTTCAGTATAAACCCCAATCCCACTCCGAATTTCCTTTGCTTGGTGCACAGAAGAGACTAGAGGCAATCTAGTTTAATTTTTCTAGAAAATAAACCTCTTGTCTCCTACGAGTTTTTGAAAAGGCTGTTGCTTAACTGCTTGGAATGATGGAGGTTTCATTGAAGTGTAATATCTCATGAATACACTTTTAATCCACTGCTTTTAGTTCTGTATTCCTCTCACACTGGGTAAGATGACTGGAGTTTCCCATTTCTGATTTGTCTCTGAGTTGCCCTATTGTGTAAACATCTCCTGCTCATACAGACAGTTATACTCCTCTGTGTCCTGCCAAATATATTAGGAATGCTCCATCCATTTTCATCTTCCAAAAATTAGTTGGTGTCTCTCATCCACTCTTATTTATTTTGTACTTGTGATATCAGACTTCTTTATTCGCCTACGGTTTTTATATGGTAGCTTGAGATAGATTAGAAATAAAAACATGTACTTCACCTGTCACAGTTGATTCAACATTATATTTCTCTGGTATATATTTTTTTGCTTTCTTTTAAAGCTACCTTTCTCATATTTTCCCTGTATTTCTTTCAAGGTCCATAAAAGATAATATTTTTAATTATATAGCTGATGCTAAATAGTGTATGTTCTGTCATAGGAGAATTACAAAAAGCGACTTACGGGAAATGCTGTAGAAGGGGATTATGCATTTGATAATAGTTTGGGATAGAATAACTCACTCAATGAATCAATTAATATGCACCAAATCTATTCGAGGTGCTGGGCTTTAGGTGTGCAAGGGTTAAAAAAACTAGGACCCTTGTGTGTTAGAGAGATTTAAGGAGGACAGTGTGATTCCAGAAATTTCAGTTCAAAGTAAGCAATAAGGTGAAAATCAGGGCAAAACGAGATTGTGCATTTCTTGTAGGCTACACATTGTTGGTTTCTTTTCATTATATAGTAGAAAAAATATTAAACCTTTAATCGGAGCAATAAGAGTTAAGATCTTTAATTAAGTAATAAGCACCATTATGGAGAATGGATTTGAGCTATCGAGGCGGGATACCCCAAAATCACTTAGGCTGTTATCATAATGGTCTAGATGACAAATGGTTGAGAGCTGGAAAAAGGATAGCAGTAGAAAAAAAGTGGCAGTTGAAAAAATGAGTGATTTTGGATGTATTTAGAAATAGATTGTATAGAATTTGTTATGGATGAGCACTAGGAGTGAAGGAGACAATTATTCCAGTAATGACTCAGTGCTTTGCCTTTGATGGAGCATTATAGAATTTTCTGTTATAGGGAAGAGTGGCAAAAGTTCTGAGATAGGTGTTGGCAAGATTAAAAAAGTAGAAAAGTTTTATTAGTTTGGGACATGTTAAATTTGTGATTACCTTGAGACAGTCGCAGAGTGATGGTGGGAAGACATTTGGATATTTAAGTTAGAGGCAAGCAGTAAATGTCCAGAGATAATCAGTACATTTATAAACTCCAATATATAGAAATTGGTTAGATTTTTTTTAAGAGAGAGAGAGAGACAGGGTATTTGGATTGTTTATATTTTCTAAAAGAGTCCAAGGAGAAAAGAGGGCTACAATTTTTATAGAGTTCTGGTGAAAGAATAGTGATTGACGAAGACTTTTGAGAAAGAGGAGTAAGAAAAAATAAAAACATATAGTATATAAGAGAGTGTGTTTCAAGATGAAGAGAATGGTCAATGTTGCTGAGTGGTATTGAAAGGTTTAGAAAGATAAGGACTAGACAATCCTATGGAAACCTTAGGAAGAGGTATGTGAGGAGAGTGGTAGGAGCAGTTGGTAGACTTAAAAAGGTTGACAATGATAATAGGAGAAAATGATTTGAGATATTGGTGTAGAAAGCAATTTCAGGAAATGTGTATTCTTTTTAAAGATGTGAGTTACTACAGTTTGTTTGTCGGTGGGAATTATCCAGGTGACAGAGAGAGGTAAAGATGCTGCAGTGGGAGTAACTGAAGGAAAAATGTGACGAGAAAGCAAGGTCCGCATTTGAAGAAACTGAGCTTTGATGAGAGCAGGCTTATTTTCGCTGTTCTAAAAAGGAGAAAAAAGGAGGAACTGGACACAGATGGCACTGGTAGGATGACCATAGTTTCTATTTTGTCAGTAAAGCCCTTCACATAAGTTATCCAGCTTTTCAGGTTGGAGGAAGTAGTAGGAAAATACAAAAGCATTACTGATGATGAGAGAATACTTTTAGAAAATATAGCTGTGTGCAGTTACGTGCCCATTTGAAGTTAGTTATAATGAATGATTACTGAAAGAAACCCACCTGCCTGAATGAGCCATAATCTCAAATAGGGCTCCTCTGAGCACATGTGCAGAGACCAAAAAAGGCAGGTAGTTGATTTAGTGTGAGTGTGGTTTTATCTGGTAAAAATGGAGAGAGGGTCACCGAAGTTGATTGTGTTAAGTATATTGTATACATGAATAATAGTAAGAGATTAAAGCAGGGTAGTAGGGAGACAGTACATATAAAAATGAGTAAAATGAAGCTTTTAATAAGTCAAAGGAAAGTTCCAGACCAGATCCTTGCTCCAGTGAGTTAGAAAAATAGAAATAGCTCTAGAAGAGTGGGAGGTCGGGGTCCTGATTTTGAAGTGTGGTTTCTGGTGCTGATAAAGTCTGGGGTGTGGCCATGGGAGTAAGTAAATAAAATGGAATGGAGGAAAGGCTCATGGTAGAAGAGGTCAAAGAAGTAAGAGTCTAGGTGTTGGCCTCATATAGACATTGAATGCACTAGCATAATGGTGGGTATTGGGTGGAAAGGAAGGCAGTGAGATTGGACTAAATAACTATGATCATAGCCCTGGCTGCTGTGGCTCAGTGGATTGAGTACCAGCCTGCAAACCAAAGGGTCACCAGTTCGATTCCCAGTCAGGGCACATGCCTGGGTTGCGGGCCAGGTCCCCAGTAGGGGATGTGCGAGAAGCATCCATACATTGATGTTTCTCGTCCTCTCTTCTCTCTCTAAAAATAAATAAATAAAGTTAAAAAATAAATAACTGTGATCATTTTCAATTATGAAATTATCTTTGCAGTCAAAATTAATTCTTAATAAAAGGAAGCTTATGATTAAATGGAGTTCTTCTCTGAAGATCATGACCAGCAGCTCCTCATTTCCCCCCTAAAACTTTAGCTTCAAATTTGAGGAAAATTATCTTAAGTCACAAAGAGTCATCATGAGACTTCTACAAGGAGGATGATATCTCATTATTAAATACTTGATATCATACATGGTATATATAAATAGGAAGCATTACCTTTGATGTTCATTTTTCTGCTGGAATTGTCATATTTTTGAGAAATAAAATGTATATTGTGTTACAGAGATTTAGAGGATAGGCAATATGTACTAGTTTTAATTCACTATTTTCTTATACTACTCAATCTACAGGGTGTCAGAAAAAGAACGATGATGCACAGGATTTGGCTTCAAGAAAAAAAAAAGCAAACGAAAGGCTCTTTACCACAGATTCTACATTATAACGCAATGTAGTTGATCTGCCTGCTGTAGATGAAGTTTCTTCCTGGAACATCATTATCATTGACAAAAATACTTCAGCTTTTTAGACACTTGAATGTGTAGAGTTGTTAAGGAAAATGTCAGTCAAATAGCTTAAATGATATTTTAAGTTATAGTTTTGTCTATATACATATATGTATGTGGTATCCATCTATATCTATCTATATATGCATATATGTTTATATACATGAAAATATGTGATTAATAAATGGTAGGCAAATGAATTTCTGCAAGGTAAAAGAAAATTGGAGGAATAGTTTTTTTCGGTTATTAATCCAGATGCTATGAAGGCATACACATCCAAACTTTATTTTCAAAAGTTATTATACCCAGTTGCGCTCATAGTGTAGGTACCTAAGCTCTCTGATTCTCAGGTAACTAAAATAATCTATTAAAAGATGTGGATGCATCTATGAATACCATTGTGTGGCACAAATGTGCGTACTTACTTTTAAGATTTCCAAAACCTGAATTTGCTAAGGATTATGAATGTGTGACTAAAAGGGCTTTCAAAACATCTTTTTTTAATGCAAGGAACAGGGTCAGATAGAATCACCACCAACAAAGGTAAAGTAGAAAGAAGTACGCCCCTGTCACATGGTTTGTTTTAATGTTTCACATATGTTTTGTGGGGTCAAATTGCCTACACAAGATTTATCACTGTTTCAGTGGTTCTACCTGCTCTCTAAAGAAAGGCCCTCTTACTCTCATTGCCTTTCCTGAGTATGGATATCATCTGTGCCAGCTAATGCCACTGCGTGTACTGGGCACCACTGCTTCTGCCAAACCTACCAGGAAAGGTGAGGCTGAGCTAGAGACCAGGTCTATTTTATTCAATAGTGTGTACCCAGAGGCTATCAGAGTGCCTGCAGCAATACTGTGCTTTCCATTTTTTTTTTCTCACTGATACATGCACTATTCCAATATACAAGTGAACAGAAAATGACAATGGGAATAAGGAATTCTGGTATAACCAAGCCTTAGAGCCTGCTATGACAGGAGCTTACTGCAAGTCACAGACATTCAGAGACGCAAAAGGCTTTCATAAACAGTGGTTTACACTGGCATCTCCAAGGAAGTGCTTGATTTTTTTCTGCCATATTTTACTGGTTTCATCTGACTCTGATTTTCTTAGAGGGGAATGGGACTGTTCATATGCCCTCCTCATCCCATTTATCCATTGGCTGAGGAAGCGCTTTCATCTTGAACCCCATGTATCCTCTTTTTCTTGCCCTGGCATCTGAGTCCTATGATGCCAGAGAGGCAGAACCTGAGGGCCCATAGGGGCTGGGCAGTAAAGAATCAATGACAGCAGAATCTGGGAAGGCTGTGGCGAATAAGAGATTCCATGCTCTATCTCAAGAAACACTTGTCCTCAACTAAAGTGGACTTGTGCCACGAGAAATGCTAGTTCAGTGCTGCTAGATCTTCTGCATTTCAAAAGTGTATACACACACACACACACACACACACACTCAGAGACCATGGTCACCCTTTGAAGATGCTTTTTCAGCCCTTTTGGTGACTCATCTCCAGGTCCACGTCTCTTCTTATAATGATCTTCAATCTGTAAAGTACAGTTTCCTGACAAATGCTATCCAGTTATCTTAAATGGGTGGCACAGGAAGGTCTTCACTGTGACCTGAACTCTGTTGTGGTACCTGTGAAATAATTATCCCTTCTATCTGGCCAAGTAGTAATAGCAGTCACCTCTCCTGTGCACTGTATTTCTAGAATCATAATTTGTCTCATGCACTTATTGCTCATGGTTTCCTTCTAGAGGAAGGAAGAAGAGGAGAAAAGATTAACCCTGCTTCTCCTGTTTAATAAAGGTTTGTGGGACAAAATGATGGGATAGCTGACAGACAAGAGAGGGAAAGCACTGACCAGGACACTTGTGTTTCCTGCAAGCTAGTCTAGTTCCTAATCCTGTTGTGTTCAAGTAGACAAAACACTCATTATGATGGTTGTCATTTAAGATAACTGGGATGGGACTTGAATTAGAAGTAACAAATTTCTTAGACTCCTTCTAACTCAGATTTTATGAAACAAGATATCAATTCTTCTCTTGTCACTGATTCTAGAGCTTTCTTAAATCAGCTTTGAAACATCAAAGTTTTGACTTCTTGTACTATAGGAGTCTGAAAGAATTTGTTATTGTCTTTTGTTTATGGACAGTATTTTCATCATGACTGTGCAGTGGAGGATACTAAACACATAGTTGGTGATCAATAAACACTTGTGAAATCAAATTGGATTCATACCTGCAGGTCTTAGCCTACCACAGTACACATATGGCCTTAATTTATGTTGGAGTCAGAATATTTAAGAAGAGATTAAATTAAAGTACCACATGTCAACTCCCTTAAACCAAGAGAAAAACAGATTTACAGAATAACTGGTATAGGGAATGAGAAAGTAAGCACAGAGGGCAAAGACCAAATTTTATTCAATCCATTTCAACCCAACAGATATTAACAAATATCTAGTCTGTGGAGGTTCCATGCTAGGTGCTACGGTGATAATGATGTTTGCGCAGAGCTCTGGCCTTAATAATTAAGATTTCTATTATCTACCCTTTGTTCTTGTGATCCCAGAAACTATGAATGCAAGAGCTGTATGAAAACATCAAAACCACTAGGTTCACATTTAACACATTTAAACACAAACAGTCATAAAAGCTGTCTCTCAGGGATATGGGTATTTTATCATTAATACATTTGCCAGCATAGAATTGAATTCAATGCAGAACCCTGGGGCATATGAAGTCTGTGGACCAAATGGCAGGGCAGAGGTGGTGGCAATCACACCAGAGCATCCTGAGAAGCCACATGACCCAAGGCTTCAAAAGCAGTCCACTCCTAAAGACTGAAGCTTGATCAGATGTACCCTTACATTATAGCAACCTAGAAACATGACTTTGTCGTATGTAGCAAGGAAATCATTGCTTCCTATATACAAATGGGACAATCATTCCTAAAACTGTATTGAAAGGGAGAATTATTATCCTAGCCCATGACCGCAAGTGGTATGGAAATCTAACAGGAGGGCAGGTCAGCTGTGCCAAGGCCCATTGTGTAGGGAGCCCTGGAATGAAAGAAAGTTTTTAGTGCTACTAGAGGTGTTGCTATGGGCACTGATGCATAGGAGCCAGATACAGTGGAAGGAAAATAATGAAAAACGCTGATTAGGAGCTCAGAGGAAGAAATGGTACATTTGTGCTCAACAATAAAATGTAATGCTCTGTTAATCTAGTTCTTGGCTGTCCTTACTCTGTAGGTTTTTAAAATACACTTTTGTTCCTCATTTAGTTCCTTATACTATATTTCCTTCTTTCTCATCACTTTTCCTACTTTTGACACTGACTTTAATTGTGAATAGATTCAACCAACTCGGCAAGGGCCTGGATATGAACTATAATGTCAGCATCAAAAGAGGCAATGCTTTTTGCTCTATATGAAATCAAGAATGTTAGATATGGATGGTGCTTGTTACAACCTTCCCTAGTAGAGGCTCAGGAAAAGCTCACTGTCAAAGCCATGCACAGAGTTTCTGAAATTCTGCAGTACTTGAGAGAAATTTCCCATGTCCTTAAGTATCCATGGCACAGATTTAAAAGTGAATACATATCCAGGGGTGGAGAAAAGTAGGCTTTCAGTTGTTTATATGGAAAATGATACAATAATTAATAAATTATTTAAGAACAAGTAGTGTTGCGCATACTCACACCTATAAACCTACCTTTGCCTACAGTCTCAGCTCTACTTGTGTAGCTTTGACAGGAGAGATGCTAGGCCTGAATAATTTTATTAGCTATTTTTCCATAATGCTTCAATTAACTTATGAATGGAATTTCTCCATTTCAATGATAGAAATAAAGGGAACTTTAAGTGTTTTCCCCAGTCTAGTCATATTATGTTTTTATTTATTATCCAAAGACCTTGCAATCTGTAACATCCTGCCATTCTACTACCCACTGTGTCACCTCTCCCTCATGTTACTTCTGTATAATGGAAAATATTGAGGCTATATTCCATCGTCCCAACTCAAGTTCAAATATGTTATCCACTCTCCTGTTCTGTTTGTACCCTGTTCCCATCATCCTACAAGTGGTTATATTTGATTTCATGTATTTTTGCCCTTTATTCTTCATAAAAATGACATTTAAAAAGTGTGTTAACATCAACACCTTTCGTGTTTCTTTGGATATCCGATTTATTTACATTTTGCAGTTTTAGGATATCCAGTTTCCCAAATGTCATCGCCATTCTTGCAGACTGAAAAAGTCTGCCTGTTATTGGTAGGATGCCGACAATGTTGATCTCACTGTGAGTGAAATCCAGATTAGGAAGTAAGCAGCATACGTTAGCTAACGGGGCAATGCAAACGGGGGCGGCATGAGCAGCTGAAAGACTACTCCAAAAGCTTTTTCAGAAAGCAACCTGTTTTTGGTTTTTAGTTTGCAAAGGACCAAAATAGAGCACGTAAGCTTTGACTACCCAGGACATGAGCCTCCACCTCCAGCAATCCTCAGAGGAAATAAAGAAATGAGTCCAGGCAGGGAGTATATGTGGCCAGATGCCACAGGGGGCCACTGCTATCAGGTGGCACAGACTTAATCTCCAGGCGCAGAGCGGCTGATTTGATTTAGGAGAGCAGTTGTTAAGAGCAGAAGGAGCTGCTGGCACAAATGGTGGCCCTCTCGGCCAAGCGTGCTTTCCAACTGTCTTGGATTTAGGAGGAAGAAAAAAAAGAGCCACAAGAGGGTGAGAGGGAGGGAGTGAGCATGGTAGCAGACCTATTGAAGAGTTGGGCTGTAGCTCACTCAGAGGAATTCCATTAAATGAACTCATCCGTCATCTTGCCTTTTATTGATGAGTGGCATTGCTTGGTGGCAAGTGACATAGCAGAACAAATAGCATCAGAGTCCTGGCTCCCATTCGGAGGCACACACAGACGCAGGACCCAAAACAATGAGTCATTACTTATTACATCCATTATTAACTCAGCTCAGCCTCATTAGGCTTAGAAATTGAGGAGACAAAAAAAAAAATCAGAAGCTAAGTAACACCAAGTACTCACATTTAGGGGGATGGGGTGGTGTGGGAGAGACAGTGAACAAGTGAAGGGCAGTTAAAACCAGCAACTCAGCAATTGTGACGTTTTCAAATCCTGAGGGTCACAGATAGTTGATTGTGTTTTCCCTTTTCTGACACGATTGCATTGAGGACTACATTTTAAAGTGGTACAGCTGAAGTTGAAGTATGCAGGAAGTATAGCCTTAGCTAACACCAGCACTTCAAGATCAAGCTTATTAGGTGTCGCTTTATTAATGAACGCTTGGAGGCTGATATGCTGAAACCCATATGTACGATCACATTTTCTGAAGGGATGTCTGGAAGCACAGACGGCCTGCTTCTGCAATAAAGCGATAGACTGCTAGCAGTGCTGCGAGAACACAGGGGAATCGTTCTTACTTTGTCCCCTTCCATCTACCTATGTTTTCTCAAATTTGGCTTCCGCACCCAAAAGTACACACTTTTTCTGGAGTGCACGTGCTCTCATACAGAATTCGGATAATTAGAGAGAAAATCACTTCTGTATTTTAGCAATGTGGCACAATGATGCAAATATTGTTAAGAAGGATGAAAACTAGTCATTTGGAGATTATTTCCTCTGGGGCTAGATATGGATTCATGTTTAGAACATCTTATGGAAGCAGCTCTTCTTTTATTATTAACCATGAGGAAAAATAATGTTTCATATGACTCCTTGTGAGACTAACTCATCAACTCTGTTGGCTAAGTTTCTGAGTTAATTAAGTCAAAATATTGGCTGTATTTTTGTCCCTGAATATTAATAAAATACTTAGTTATATTGCCCATGGGGTCATGACTTCCTGACTCTGAATACATAATCTGTATGTTTCCTAGGCTTCCAAATATGTTTTTCTTCAATACAACCTTTAAAGATTTCAGTCTTTTAAGACAATATACAAATAGATTTTGAGTAGTATTTGCTGTCATTCAGGCTGCTAAAACACTTTTTTTCCTATAAAGCAGTTGAAACTTATAGTAATGTTTATCGTGCTTCCTATGTATAGTAGGTTGTTCAGTCAAATTTTGTTACAAATTTTGTTAGGTTGCAAGATTACCAAAAGAAGGAATGAAATTGGTCAGATATACAAAGGGAGACTCCCCGCAAAACTGGAATTATCTCCTGGAGAGCAGGCCCTTTATAGTACAGGCTTCTCCCGCTAGGTGAGTGTTCTAGGAACCCATCTGTATGAGTGCGCCAGCTGGCATCATTGGGAGAGGCTGTCTTTGCATCAGTGAATTTTTTAAAGACCATTTCAGTGGATTTGCCCAGTTCATGATTGGTGATTTACGAGCACACCTGCCCACATCATGCTGAGTGTTCAGCAGTTTTTGACCAAAAACGACATGACCTCCATGCCCCACCCTCCCTATTCATCTATTCTTACCCTGAGCAACTCTTTTCTGTTTGCTTGGATGAAAAAAGTCCTCAAAAGGAAATGATTTGCTGATGTGGAAATGGTGAAACAAAAAACAGCAGAAACACTAAAAGGCATCAAAATTGATGAGTTCAAAACTGTTTTGAGCAGGGAAAAAATGTCTCAGTAGGTATATTGCATCAAATGGAGAGTACTTGGAAGGTGACTGAAGTTTAAATATGGAAGAAAAATAGCAGTTTTTTATAAACAAATTCCAAGGGGGCTTGGGGGTTTTCTCTTGTACAGGTAAATCCATGAATGCATGTCAATGTGAATTTTCCCTTGTGTCTTTCTTGTCTATATTTAATTATATTATTGGGGAAAATAACTAAATATCTTTAGAATGCAGAGTTATGTATATTAGCAGATTGCAGGATACTGAATTTGATTATACATATATTTAAGATATATTTCACATCTCATAAAATAATTGATTTATTCAGTTATGTGTCTAGGCATCTACTACAGCCTTATTTCATGTCCATTATGATCATTAAATTATGAGCAGTAAAACCAAACTATAACTTTCATCTTACCCTAAAATGAGTGATGCTTCTCTCATGGCACTAGTATTAAAAAAGAAAAAGGAGGAGAAAAAGATAAAGAAGAGGAAGAGAATACATTCATGTTATAGTTTGTCCTGCTATTTTGAAATTTGTTCCTAATTATAAAACTTTTAGAAAATCACCAGACTTATTTTATTTTATTCTCCTTTACTCTCTGTTGGCTGTGGTGCTTTGGATGAAATAGTCTAGCTGAGAAAAATGGATAAATGATATCCACATTTTGGTTTTGGTCTTGAGAAACTTCCAGTTCAAATGTGTTCATAGTTATTCTCTTACTTGGATTTTCAACACTTTTAGAGGTAGAAATGCTAAATCTGTCAGTTTTATAAATCTAGAAGTTTTCATTGTGATAATGGTGTCCTTAGGAATAAGAGGATAAATCAATCTTTTCTATAAGACATCCCTACAGTGATTCAAAGGTAATTGTTACATCTCTTAGCGTGCTTCTGTATGCATGCTCACTCAGTTCCTTCAACTCTGCAGGATGGAAGAATCATTGCAGTCCAAGTCAGCACAGACAGCGTGAACACTTCTCTGTAGTAGGAATGTAGTAGTCACTTGGCAACGCGTCACTCTCCCCCACACCCTCATCCTAGGCAATGCTGGTTGCACAGGAGGCTCCTTCTTCATCCCTATCTACTAGTTCAAAGGAGCTAGACTCATAGGATAGTTTGTAAAACATTTTCTTAATGCATGGCTGTTTTCTCTCGAGGTCTTGTGCTCTCAAAACTACCACAAAAACTGACAGAATTTTACTGTCACAGCTGGAGATTTCTCTACCAAAGAACCCAAGTTGTGTCCAATCCATCTTGTTCTTCACTAAAAATTGCCACTGTGTTTCTTCTGGTCCAGAAGCTTTTCTAGGAGTTACTGAGGAGAAATGTCCATCTCTCACTAAGAGTGCCTTATGCTACAGAGCAGAACTGACGTGTGTTCTCATCTTTTACATATAAACTCCAGTAGTGTAGATTTTTACCTGATTTTCTCTTTCTTACATCATTCTATTCTTCAGACCCACCCTGAGCAGAAGAATGCTGAGACACAAGAAAACGTGAGTGACATTTTACAACCATGCAACCAATAATTCTCCACTTCTGACTCTTGTCTCACATCAAGTTAAAATGCAAATCTCTTTCTTGAAGGGGAACTTGTCCCCCAACCAGCATACTGCTGAGGGTGCCATAGTTGTTCACATTTCTTACAGACCACAGACCTCAGACCCTGTGAATGTTCCAAGAAAATATATCTTTAGTGAAACTTGCCTGCCAAGCTTCCATAAAAATGTTACCACTTCTGACTATTCAAGGAATATACAACCTGAATTTTCTCTCTCTAAAATACTATATATCTGACAAGATTTACAAACCATTTTGCCTCAGATATTCTTATGAACCCTTTTGGTGATAGCCTTCTACTTCATCAATGATGCTCTTAACATGTATTGTACACTTGCAGGCAGAGCTTCTTTGGGTCTGACCATTTGCCTGTGGTGTGCACAGTGCGGACCTGGCATCTTGACCTAATGGGAGGCTCGTCCTTTGTGGCTAATCCAGTTAGGTTACCTTTTAATGCATTTCACTGTCTGATCTGTTATATAAATCGCCAGTTGAACTAATGTCACTTCAGCTCAACAAAATTATCAGTTTTTCCACTTTACATTTATTTTGTCTTTTATTTACAGATGTAATGTGTAGATATTTTGATGTCCAGTATAGCAAAGCTCAAGCCCCCTTTTCTCCCATATGTAATTGCCTATGGAAAAACAGGAGCATTTATTTATTCCAGTAGAGAGAGCCAGAGAAGCATACGGCAAAGAGATTCAATGCTGTGACTGAGTGGGTTTTAGAATGGGACTTAAATGCCCTACAGGATTATCCACAGGCTAGAGCTGAATAAGTGCCTGTCTGGTGGTATAATTGAGGGGTGACAGGTAATCTCACTGCCCAAATGTATGTATATCCTCTAAACCGCCATGCTGATATTAGAGAATCATTCCTTTGGGTATTATTTCTAAAATGACTCTGTAAAAATGCAAATATTTTACCTAGAAGTAATGAGACATTAAGCCATTTATAGTCATTTAAATTTTAGGAAGGCTTATGACATTGACACAGAGCTAAGGTAAATCCAGGAAAACAGGATATATAAAAGAATTACTGATTCAGGAGACAGAAAGTATGATCTCAAAGAAGGGAACCAAATGCTGGGGACGGGGGAGAGCTGCACACTAGAGACAAGGAAGCACTGGTAGGGCTAATTCAAGGATCAGTAGGTACAGAGGGTAAGTGAAGCAGCATCAAAAAATACCTTTTCAAAATTGACCAGTTCACCACGATATGATGCTGAGACTGTGAGCTAAACCAAACATGATCACTTCGAGCATTTAGGCCGTATTAGGCATAGTTGATTTTTGAATGCAAACAGCCTAGGGACCAGGAATCTCAAACCTTAAATTTGCCCTTGGGACTCTGAGAGTATACTGAGTTTCCTTTATTTAGTGAAAATAATTGGCAGATATTCCCCTGAAATATTATCTTCATATTTTGCTACCCTACAGAGTGTAAAAGAAATATTAAACCGTATGGAAGAAAACAGACTTTGCTTAAGACTATTGTAATATGGGGGTGAGATTAAACTCAATACACTGAAAGAAAAGGGAGAGGCTGTTTAAATGCAGGAATGAGCAAATGGTAAAGTACTGGTGGTTCTTGGGTCCAGAAGGACTGGTCAGTGCAATTAGGTCAGGTGTGCCCGATAATTGTTCTTTACTGAAGTGAGGATCCCACCCTCCCACTGTGATGGGGAATTAAAAAAATAGCCCCTCCTGTAATGATTGCATTTCATAGAGATGGTACCCAGATCACTGAGAAAAATATTTCTGTATTTTGGAGGATTTGTGTCTCAAAGGGACAAAGAAAGAATTTACAATTTAAAGTTTTCTAAAATAAATTCTCTAAGAAAAGGGAAAACCCTCTGCTTAGGAAGCAAGTCTCCCTAACGTTCAGTCAGGGCCTGACCAATGTGACTCAGTTGGTGGAGCATCACCTCACAAAGGGAAAGATCACCAGTTCAGTTCCCAGTCAGGCACGTGCCTGGATTATGGGTTCGGTCCTCTATTGGGGCATGTACAAAAGACAACCAGTTGATGTTTCTCTCTCACGTTGATGTTTCTCTCTGCCTCCTCCTTCCTCTCCCACTCTCTAAAAATAAATAAATAAAATCTTTAAAAAAGTATTCAGTCCAGTTGAGGGGAGAATGTTAAGGCCATCATGATAAAGTGAGAACTCCAAGGTGATAGTTTATTATTCATATTTTTCTACAATGTGATCTCAGTCTACTCTCTCAATCTTCCCCTCTCTGTTCTGGATATGTATTTAAGTACATGTACACACATGCAGCAGTGATATTTGATTATATTTTGTTAATATTTTTCTCAGTATATATAATGCCTTACATTTATGAAGAATTTCCATTTTTTAGAATCCATTATGTCATTTAACTTGATTTTTTTTTGCTACAGTTCTGAACAAACCAGGCACTGTGGCTGTTTGACAGCTGGTGCCACAGAATTTTGTATACGGTCACATGAGTTAGCTCATGTCTCATGCTACGCAAGGCTATGCTGCCATTGTCACCCCAAAGGAACTCAGTATTTGTTTAGCCTGATCCATCTCATTTTTTGAATTTGATCTCGAAACATTATCTTCATTCCAAACCCAAGGAGAGCTGATGCCCATGGAGCAAGTGGGACCAATAAAAACAGGCTAGAGGAAGATGGGCTGTGAAGGGGTAGATATTCCCATGTTGTCCTCTGAGGAGTCGGCTTGCAAGTTTTTCTTGGCAAGTAAGTGAGCATTTTTGTGTCTCACAGTGCTAATTAATTCTGAAAAGAAAAGTAGAAGAAAGTGGAATTGCTTGACAGCTGCCCTACACATTAAAATGTCAATGCCAGTTAACAGATGCCACCGATCAGCTGCTTTCAACTTGTTTTCATAAGTCTATCAGCAGAATGGCAGGGAGTTTTTATGATTTCTTTCATTGGTGTAGACTCAAGCAAAACAACACTGTCTCTAAACAATATATATTTGATATTTTATACTTCCTGGGATATTATTGCCTTCGCAGGTAATTTTCATGAACTTCTGACTATCACCAGGTGAAGCTACAAAATTGTATTGGGTCCTTACTCTGCACCAATCTATAATGACAGTTCAGTAGTATCAAAAGATGTAGGCAAAAGTTTTACTTTCAAGGGGCTCAACTCTGAGAAAAAGAATAGTGCCCCCCACCACCCAAAATAAGGTAACACTAAGCACCAAAATAATCTTCAAAACAAGAATTATTGAAGTTATTTACAAAGGGACTCTGGTATACTTTTACAATTTCAATTATATTTCTTTATTTTCCTTTAGCTTGATTTTTTTTGGTGTCTCCATACAATATTCCAATATGCCTCTTAAATCTAGAGAGCCTCCTATAGGAGTCATTAATTGTTGTTAATTAATGAAGCTTCACTCTTGCCCTTAAGCAAAGTGTCAATTTTGAATTAACATGCCTGATCTGGAAAATAACTCGGCTGATTGAGAAGTTCTGACAGCTTATGTCAGAAGTCTACTCATTTTAAGAATTTTAGTAATAGTCTGATAATATAAATAATAATATACTAACAGCATCTTTTATTTTTATTATATTTTACAGTTTATAAAACTTGCCTATATCCACACAGTCATGTGATTCTTACTGAAATATTATGAGGTAGTCAGAATCCGGTACTTCCTTTTAGATATTAGGAATCTGAAACGCTAGGTTAAGGTTGTAAGGTTGGAGCTAAGGCTCAGAATCCATGGTGTTTCCACTCTGAACATTGGTGGTCATACTATTACATTGTATCTAAAATACCAGGACTCAAGGCATATGTACTCAAGAGTGAATTCTAAGGTCTTATGAATCGTGACCTAGACAAGACCAGTTTTAGACAGAATGGTAAAGTTGAAACAGCGTATTTCCAGCTGCCTTCTTTCCTATTCTGTGGTTCCCATTCTTCTCACCCTTGATATTCCACTGTATTTCTCCATTCCCAACTGTCACCTCCCTCCAGGTGGAAGGCATTTATTGCTCCATCTTTCTTGGCTGAGACAAGGTAGAAGACTAGATGTATGGCCCGGAGCAAGTGCCTGATACTGGCACTTTCTGTATGTTTCTACACAATCCCTCTGGTGCAGGGTGACAAAAAGGAATTTGTGCAGGTGAATGTTTAGGGACTCAAGAGCAGGTTCCCTTTATCCTCTGCTGCTTCACTGGTTACCTCTTCTTGGGACTGTCTCAGACACACATAGTGAGAACAGGCCTGTCTTCCTCTCTGCTTTTGAAGCACCCCATACTTATCTTCATTGCAGCACAATGTGTTATTTACTATTATAATATTTTACTTCAATTGTCTCATCACTAAATGTGAGAACTTTAAGGAAAGGACTCTATCCTCTTTACCTTTTGTCATGAGAATCACACCAGGTGTGTTGTAAGTGCACAGGAGATATTTTCCAAATAATAGTATAAATAAAATCCAAAACATTAAATAAATGATAAAATATTATTAGAATGGTCTATGTATCTAATCTCCACCATTTCTTGTAACAGCTAAATTGGAATAATATTGTGTCAATGAAAAAATGCACATGCATTGTCATTCCTGAAAAGGATCCTTGACAAATCACTGTTAAAGGCATAATACAAATAAAAAACCAGAGACTCAAAATTACAAAAGGAAATTTTTGTCAGTGATACAAAATTCCCAAATCAAAGAGGAGGTGAGAATATTCATTATTTACCCTAATTACTCTGGAGGGTGCCTGGAACTAATACAGATGAACTGATATGGTGCAGATACGTAGCTGCACTTAGAACTGCTATTTTAAGGTTTCTCAGTGTAAAATGAACTAGATGTACTAGTGAGTTATTAATAGGCTACTTTTATAAGCCCAACACAAGGTGAAAACGATTGGTAGAGAAAAGCTATAAAACAAGGAGATCAAAGAATGTGATTCGATTAGCCCTCTCCCAACAAACCTTTCAGCTTTTTGTCCCCTTAAATCAAGGAGCTTTTAGTTGCAATTACAATCAACTGATCTGAAGCAGTGTTCAAACAACCTGGAAGCAGGCAACGTGTCACTGGTTAAATCCCTGAGTACATCTAATTGGGTTCTACTTATCTGAGTGATGGGACATATTTGTCTGAGATTCATTTAAGGTTCTCTAAGACCCATGCCCCACCCCAGCAATTGGAAGCCAATTTCAAATCAACTAGATCCTACTCTGAAATGTGATTAAGTACACTAGTAACAATGAGTAGGTAATTGAAACTTTTTCTTTTCTTTCCCAACTCAACAAATCTCAGACTTGGAAAAAAATCTTCTAAGACCCTGAGACTTAGCTTAGTGATTAAAGAGTCAGGAAAGTTTTGCTTTACAGAAAAGAAAATGCATGGTATTTTTGTATTTATAGGTTATTTTACATTAGCATTTTTTAAATAAATAAGCTGCCCTAATTGCCCTCACAGCAGCCTTGGAAAATAATACCTTCATTGTCATCCTTATTTTCTATCTGAGCAAACTTAAATTAATGGAGATATACATCAGCCATCCATAGAAGAAGCTACCTAGGAACAAACAGAAGAGTAGATGTTCATTTCTTGGGCTAAGAGAAATAATCAGAAATGATTAGTTACGTTTAGGGGCACAGTGTCAGACGAGCCTTGAGACAGGGTATTTATTGGAATTGTAGAATGAGGTTTTAGGCAGAATGCAACATTTGTGGATTTATAACAGCATGCAGAATATTTTCCAACTGCATCACTCGGGGTTCGATAAGAAAAATGGAACCACTAAAAATGATACATACATATATGGGTGTATGTAGAGAGATTTAATAGGGAATTGACCACACTCAATCTTGAGGATGGATGCAATGCTGTTTTCTTTGCATTTGAGCCTGAAATCATTGGACAGGGAGTCTGGAAGGGGTGACAGATAGTGGAGAAGGAGAAAGCAAGAAGACCCTGGAAACTGAGGATGCACCAGTACTCACAGGATGGACTAGAACCCATGTTTATCTCTCACTCCTTCCAATTTTCAAACTTCAGTGATGCTGACGAGGTAGAGAAGTTGGAAAAGCTAAAAAGGAGCAGTGGGAACCAAAGAAGCTTCAGGCCCAAGGCTGCCTCACTTATGCCAGGATGAGGCCACCCATCAGTAAGTGACAATGTACATGAGTTGCAATAGTCCTTGGGACTTCCTGCACTAACTTTCCTAACTAAAATTTCAGTTTAACTTGTATTGATATTTTCCAAATCTCAAAATGTTTGTTCAAGTCCATGCAATTTCATAACTATGCCAGAAAGGGAAATCTGGAAAATGTCCTTCCAGTTTACCTATATTAAACTAACATAAATTTATAGTACCGTTATGTATGTGTGTATATAAAATGAATGCAAAAATTATGGAAGAGATATCTAAGCATATCTAATTCATAAATATTAAAAGCTAATAAAACACTATCAAGGAAATGTATTCTCTGTATTGACTATTTAATGGATGTACAATAAGTGCTGTGATAAAGTTGAGCATATGTAAGTATTCAAGAGTCAAACATTGTATTCAGCAGACTAATACTTTTAGATATAAGGAAGATTTGTGGTAAGACAGAAAAAAATTACATGTAAGGTAATATCTGAGACTGGGTTAAATCAACAAGATGAGGGCAAAGAGAGCTGATTTCTCCAAGCAATGGATTCAGCTTCTAGCTTCACCAGGTGGCTTAACAATATAACCAACTTGTTGAGATTATGTCTTCTAAGAAATGTGGATACCATCAGATTATATGAGGATGAAAATAATGAAAACCATAGAATGGTAGGGGAAAAAAGAAAAGCCAATAAAAATAATGAAGGCAAGACAACCAGCTATGCCCTCTAGTTAAATACTGATTAAATGGAAGCCGTGTTGGTAGGCAAGCTTTGATATTTTCCCCTTGGGAAAAATTATTGCTTTCTTAAAAAACAGATATGGTTTACCAGATTGAGAGTGCATTCTGTTCTAAGTTTGTAAAAAATTATATTCCTAAAATAATTTTGAATTTCATAAAAATGTTCCCCACATATATTTTTCTTGAAAGTTTATTTGCTCTCTTCTATAAAACTGTATGGAACTAATGTTTCTTTCTGGGAATTCAAAAACACTCATTTAAATTATTTAATAGTTATAGGACTATTTAGGGTTTCTATTTCTTCTTGATTCTATTCATATGTATTTATTTTTCTAAAAATGTGTCTATTTGCCTAAGTCTTTAAATTGTTTGACATATAAATATACTAATTATTATTAATTTTTTTGCTCTATCTATAGTTCTGTACTATTTTACTTTTATAATATTATTTATCTGTCTCTTTTCTGTTTTACTACATTGAACTCATCATAGATTTGTATTTTATTAGTTGTATAATAATTGATTTTTGGCTTTTTTGAATCTGTTTCTATTATGTTTCTATTTCTATTCAATTTTATTTTCTGTTAGTAAGTGTTTTCTGTATTTTAATTTCCTCTTTCTTAGTACTTTCCTTGCTTATTGCTACTTTTCAAGTTCTTAAGTTGAATGTTTATTTTTAACACACTTGTGATATATATATTTATTTGCTTGTTATTCTTGAAAGAGAATTTTGATGGAAATATATTTCTAAGTTGACAGTTATTTTCTCTCAATATATTGAATGTCTTATTTTCCCGTTATCTTCTGTCCACACTTTTAATACTGAAAATGTCTTTGTGAGTGAGCTGTATTTTCTCCTATGACTATTTTTATGGTAATTTCTTGTTTATCATGTTCTTTCATTATGGTATATATTTTCTTCATAATTACCCCGGTTGGGATATACTATACTTTCTTCATCTATATATTCATGCTTTTATTCAACTCTGAAATATTCTAAATAATTTTTTCCATTTTCTCCTGTATATCCTGTATATTTTGAGTCTCTTCCTTCCATCTTCTTGATCTCTTACCTATTTCTTATAATTTCTCTGATATATTTCTATTCTTATTAATTTTATAATGAGCACTATTGTTTTTGCTTCCTCTGACACTCATGTATTATGGCTTCTCTATTTTTGTGCCTGTTACTCTTTGTGGATCAATTTGATGGTAGTAAACCGTATAAACCTTGAATGCATGCATTTGGGATGCTTTCCTCCAGATTAGGTTTGCATATGCCCCTTCTGGGCACCAGAGAAAGTTAATGACACCAATTCAGTCCCCACCTTGGGGTCCTACCCAAATATAGATACTTTGGGGCTTAATTCCCAAACCTCACTAGCTGACAATAGCTTAGTGTCAAGACCTCAGTGATGTTCTTGGCATCCACTTTCAGAGAAGCCAACCCCTCATCTGTGCACCTTTTTCTTAGCACTTATACTCTGAGTTTTGTCTCCGGACACAGTTCATTTTTTTCTCTTTTCTTCATCTTTTTTTCCATTTTCTTTTCCTTTATTTTTCTTGTCCCTCCCCATTCCCTTTCCTCTCCTTTACTTTCTGCTGGACTTCAGGTAGCTAACAGACATTCTCTAACACTTACAATCCCAGTAATAATGTAATTGATTGTTTCCCTGGATTAAAAAGTCCTCAAAGGGAAATATTTGGTGGATGTGGATGAGGTGAACCAAGAAACAGCAGAAGTACTAAAAGGCATCAAAGTTGATGAGTTCGAAATAGTTTTGAGCAGTGGAAAAAAATGTCTCAGCAGGTTTAAGGCATCAAATGGACAGTACTTGGAAGGTGACTGAAGTTTAAACATGTAAGAAAAACACACAATTTTTTATAAATAAATTCCATTTGGGGGGTTCCCCCTTGTAAAATAACAATCAGCACTTGTGATTTTATTAATTCTTCTCTTCTAAATTAATTGATTCTTTTGCTTCAAACTTGTCTTCTTGGTACTGAAATTCATTTCCTTGGTCTTTCAATGTGTAAACATCATAGTCACAGTTGAAATTACACCCTATTAATGTTTTCTTCTTTGCATCTGTAGGCTCATTTATTTATCTCCATATTCATAGTGTTACTCATCACTGATTCACCTGGACAATTGCAAAATGGTTTGCCTGCCTCTCACCCAAAGAAATCATGTATATAACTTTTGCCAAAAAATTTCCCTCCAGTTCAAATCTGATCTTGCCCCTTTCTTATCTGTCTTGTTACTTTGACGTTGTCTACTGGTATCTTACTCTTAGCTTTGTTTTACCTCCTCCTCTTGTGCTCTTCTCTTGTACTCCCTCACCACACTACATGTAACTATTTCCAAAAATTCCATATTTGATTTATATGCATCACAGATTTTATTAAAATTTTGGAAGGTCACAATAAAGAGATTATATCATAGGGCAGCATAGAAAATAATTTATATCATATGGTGGAAATCCATATTTCAAAACAACAGACTTTGCCCTGAGATTATTTTCCCCTTTTGTAATCAAATCAGTCAGTCAAAGGACTTATTTAAACAAAGAGTCATCTGCCCTGGAAAGCATTCTTACTTTTCTCCCAGAGAGCAAAGCACAGTTTTCAGCAATACTTTTTCTCCTCTGATGTTATGCAGCACAGGAGGTGTCTTCTCTGCTGCTTCCTTTCTCCTTTGTCAAATACTGAATCCAACCATCGTATAATTATTCTTTTGCTTATACAACAAGTGCCTATGGGCTGAACACCTTCATTGCTGTTCCCAGTCTCGTGAAACTCATGGAAGTTCCATGTGCAGTGACCTCTCTCCTCGACCCTCTCCAATATTGCCGCCTTGAACTGTTTATTACCATCTTTGTAACACTGAATGGATATTTGTCTCTTTCTCATAAATACCCAGTTTTTTAAAAGATAAGTATCACTGCCTGGTATCAATCAATAGAGTAGCTGGAACAAAATATGTATCTTATACATTTTCGGGAATAAATGATCTTGTGTCCCTTAAAAACCTCCAAATATATCTCAATCAAATAAATGCTGTCTTCAAAATAACAAGGGAAGAATCCCTTTATTAGTATAATAAAATTGATGAAATCACAAGAAAGTACTGCAAAATAATAATCACTAGCACAAGAACACTAAAATGTTTATAAATGCCAAGCACTTTACGGTTATTATCACTAACCTTCACAATAACTCTGGGAAGTAGACATTAATATCCTGACTTTGTGGAGGAGGAAATCAGTCTCAGACCTGCTAAATAAAGTGAAAAAGATGAACTACTTAGAATGTATATTAGGATATGGCCCCCTAGAAGAGGATCCTTTGAGTCACAGTCATACATTTTTTCAAACATGTTTAGATTTTTAGATCTTTGTATAAGTAATGCCTTTTACCCTCCATGTCTAATTGAAACTTCAAGAAATGTTGGGAGTCTCAAGGTTTATCATAGGAATTTTATGGTTAATGGCACAGGGTTGAAAATACTAGTGTCTGACTAAACTTCAGGGAAAGAAAGCAACAATGAGGCAGAGAAACCATTTTCAAAAGATGAGAAGGGAAATCAGGTCACCTGAGTCCCCGTTTCCAGTGCTGAGTGTTGGATCCTAGGTCTCCCACTGCAGCATTCTTCTCTGCACGATACTCTTTCGTGTCTTGGCCAGTCAGGTGTGTAAATGTGCAAAGGAACTGATGCTGTCACCTCTTCATGGAAACATGATTTCACAGTCTGAGAGATGTACAAGGGTAAGACTTTCTAGTCTTGTACAAAATTGTCATTTTTTCTCTCTATACTTTCATCCTACCTCATTCAAACTTCTGTCTTAATTGCTTAGAAAATTTACTGTTTAGGAGGGACAAAGGAAATATTTTCGTTAATACATGCCTGTGCCTCACATCATATGCGCCTCTCAGAGAATGAAAGTACTGGCAAGCTTGAGGAGCACTGAGTTAGGGGAAAGCAGGCAGGTATTTTTAACATACGTAACAAGTACAGACTAACCTACATTATACATTACTTAGATACCATCTAAGGCCTTGAGAAAATAATAGCACAAATGAAGAGAGGGCATTATTCCTGCTCTATGTGAGTATATGAGACATAAACAGAGCCTCACAGGTAATTAAAATACAAGTTTAAAGTTACCCTGTGAGTAAGGCAGGTGGGAGAGAGCTGTCTGTGGCTTCCACTGCAACTGCCTTTCCCCAGGTTTGCAGGATCCAGGATGTCTTCCCAGAGAAAGTGCCTTTTTGCAAGAGCAACTCCGCAGATAATCACAAAGGAAGAGCATTGTAGGAGGAGGGAAGCATATGAAAAAGTTAATAATAAGAAATCATGCCAATTTCAGAAAAAGTGAGATGTGACTGGGAAAGAAGTGTGGTCCAAATCAATATGCAAACAAAGAAGGGGTCAGGGGAGTAAAAGAGAGCATTAGAAATGTCCCCCTGTAAAAAAAATTTTTAAATTTCAATACTTATTGCATCCTAACACTATATACCATTTTGAGCTTTATTTCTTTGAGTCTTTTGTTACCTGTTATCTCCCATTAAAATGCAAATGTAGTTGGAAGGTGTATTAATCAAAGCCTCTTTACAAGCTAGGAACTTGGTGGATCTTAGAATAGCTGAGAAGTGTAGGTAGAAAATTGCCAAAGGAAACTTCACCCATTCTACAGTTTTGCTGCAGGCCACCACCACTTGTAATTATCATAACCCCTCCTATTCCCTGGGAGGAACTGGATTAATGCTTCAGTGCCAAGATTTTAAGGCAGGGGCTTCCAGGCCGGCTGGAAACAAACAGTAGAGAAAATGTCACAAGCACATCAATAGATTTCCACCAATGTCTGTAGACTCTAGATGTGATTCCAAAGTTTTCTGGGTAAGCATCCAATTCTGGCCTCATGAGATTCACCCATCACTAGTCTTTAATCCTTTCAAATGTTTGAAAATGGTAATCATATTCTTCTTCCCTTGAGCTGTAAAGATTGCATTTTACTTGGTTCTTTGTAAATCAATCCTTCCTGACACATAGGCGATGCCTTAGCAGCAGACAGATTTACAATTGCATTGTTAATTTAGGACAAGATCAGTATATTTCCACATACACATTACTTTAAAAAAAAACCTAAACTAAAGGGATGACAGGAAGAACAAGTGCGTCATATCTAAATACAAAGCCATTGATTCCTGATATCTGTATTGCTCATTCATCTCTTAACCTCAGAGACATAATAGGAAACCCTTAAGATGGGATGTGTAATTAATTCAACTGTCTCAGTATCCACAGTATTCTTTATTTCATGGCTTTTATCAGCTTTGTCAACTGCCTGTATGAAATTCTGAGCCTAAAAACAGGCAGTTTTTTAGAAAGGAATAAAAGCTGAGGACTTAACAGGCAGGTAATAAAACAGGGAGGTGTGGATGAAAGGATGGGGAAGAAGGACACTAAGTGGGGTGGCTTTTGCCGATGTCTTTAAACAGTACCCATAAGGACAGCATGAGCACCTAACTTTAGTATACGTCATAGCCTTCCTTCCTTCCCCCTTTCCTCCCCACCCCCTTCCTTTCTTCTGTCCATCTTTCCTTTTGTGTTAATGCTGATATGGTTAATGAATTAACAAGACAATTTGGGGAGAGATCTAAAGCACCTATTTTTATAAGATTTAGACAAGGCCGAGTTTTAGTCTTTAGATGGCAATTTTATTTCCCTCGAACTGGAAATGTATGTCCAGGATAATGAATGAATAATTGAAATAATAAGAGCAGAATCGATTATATGTATTTTACTTACTTGAAATATATAGCATTGTAGAAGAGATTACTAAGACCCACTGTGCTTAATACAATATAATACAATAAAATATAGTATTCTATTTTGTAAAAGTGAAATAACTTCAGTATCCATTTTTACACATATAAAGACTAAAATGATCAAATTCATTTAATTTTGACTCTTCCCCCATTCTCCTTTCTAAAACCCTTTTTGCCAGACTAGATATTTGCCTTTGGCTGTTGACTTGATGAAATGAACAAGGTAATTGCCAAATTTTACTTTATTATGTGCCCATGTAGGCACAGTCTAATTTGACCATATAATGAAATGTTTAAATATATCCACACATTTTGCACGAAATGAAACCCCAAACCAGTCCTCCTCCTAGAACTTGGTCACTGGGGTATTTAAGGATGCACAACCGCAGCTGACGCAGAAGTTCTTTCCCAGATGTTCAGTTTGACCTGGGGCAGCTCAATCAAAGTTTGTAAGGTTTCCAACATTCCTAGTGGGAATTTCAGAAAAGGAAGCATATGGATTATTCTGGCAAGTGGATATGCAGACAGAAACCCATGTGCAGTGACTCCAGAACTTGAAATCTCCCTGAGAGCAAGTCAAATGATAACACTATTTGTAACAATAATATTAATAAATAATGAAGAGCAGTGCTAATTCTTTTCAAGGAAATGAATCAACAGCCCATAAAGCAACGAGAGTGAAGGATGTGAGGTTTCCTGCTGCGAGCCAAAGCAGAGAAACAGAAAGCAGAAAAATAAAAATAATTTAAGAAACACGAAGGGGGCTAAAGCCTCATGTGTCACAACTATATGTTAAGAGGGGTAGGCAGGCAGAGGTTTATAGGCCACTCTCTTCTCAAAGGTTATTGCCCACACCCCAAGTCAGTCATCTTTCATGTCATGTCTTTAGGCCAAGATGTCCAAGCCATGAGGAAAACAAACAATTTTATTTTGGAGCTATTAAATCCAAATCAACAGTTACACTTTCAAGTTTATCATGTGTCTAGCAGTCTCCTGAGCCCTCTGGGAAAAGGGGTTGAGGGCTTTACTCCCAGTTCTATTTTTTTTTTTGTTTGTTTATGCAAGTCATTTGGGTTTTAACCTCATTTTGTTCATCTGTAAAAATGATGCAATTAAACTTCTGTATTCATTTCTTTCTTTGATAGAATATAGCCTCCCCTCCCCTCCCCTCTCTCTTTCTCCCCTCAACTCCAGAAGGATAACAAACCTAGTTGAAGGTTAAAATATATATAAATATTAAATTATTAGCAAAAACAATGAACCCGTGCACATTTTTGTGGATATGATTCTAAGAAAGGGAAGCTCAATGATGGTACAAGAGGATTGTGAATTTCAAGAAGGGTAAAGATGGACCTGAGCCTGAAAGATGTGATTAGCTAGGGAGGATCTCGAGAGCATCTTCCCAACATTCAAAACAGCAGAACATGAATTAATGTACTAGAATTATCACATAGACCTGGATCAGAGGGGAATTCTGCTAAGTATGAAGTCTACAGCAATAAAAAATATAACTGCATGAGGAAGGCAGAGCTAAGAAATTAAACAGACATCAACAATGTTTAGGATTTGCAATGTTTAGGAAATGAAATGGGGATTTCATTTTGTTTTTGGCATTCATTGAGCTGATTCTTTATTTCACCTTGATCGCCATACATCAACTCCTCCTCTCTCCCACACACTTCCACCATTACCTCTCCCCCTTCTCTGGAGATCACATAGATCTGTGCACCTGTGGGTGCTTTGTTGTGGTGACGTGATTTATGTTACAAAAGATCCTGCTTCTTTCTCCCCAAAGAAAGCTGTGTCAAGGTATGCTTGTAGGTACTTGTGCAAGGCAGAGAGTGGTGGTTATCTTGGAGGTTAATAAGAGGATGAACTGGTGAGTGAATGGAAAGTGTGTTTGAGAACCATCTGTGCTTCAAATCTGAAAAGAAAATCTATCACTCAGTCTGTGAAGCATTAAAAAAACCCCTGAAAATGGAATCAAAGTTAAAAAAATAGCAGTGATACTGGTGCAGGTTCAAGAACTGGAAAAGCAAAAAGAAGGCTTCCAAGACATGTGTCATAGATTAATTAAAAAACTTAGATAACCTGTCTTTATTAGGAACTAGCCATGTATCCAAGGGAGGAATTTTCCTGAATGGCATGTGGTATGCATCCTTGATTTTCAGAAAGTATTCACACAATGTTCTCATGTTCTTGAACTCTTCTCTTTGGAGCTATAAGATCATATTTTTATTTTTCTTAATCTGCTTAATCAATAGTGTATGTTTTCTGGGCCCTCTTTCTTTTATGTTTCTTAAGTTCTAGTATTCTAAAAGCTAAAATGGAGGAATTGCAAAGAAATAAGATTTCACTTTATTCATATCCATGCTTTTAAAAAAAGTATCATTCTTTATCCCTTGTGGTCTCGTTTTATGAAATGTGAGAATCTTGCCTGTGCTATCACACTCTTTTTGCAAGCAAGAATTTCAGTGTATATCTGCACTCCTCAACTCTGAACTCCTTGAAGTCATGGGCCATTGTTGACAGAAAGAATGAATATATCAATGGATTATGAATGCATGCAAAAATAAAGGCTTGTTCCACCCATATGGTACAGATATGTCTTTCAAAGAAATATCTGAGACATAGCTCAGTAGCTTAATTCTCTTTATACTTGCCTTTTTATCTCATTTATCTATTCACATGAATCATCTCGGCTTTCATCCTATTACAGGCCCCGTCATCTCTTGTCAAAACATCTGAAATTGTTCTCTCTGCATCTATTATTGATTGCATCCAATCCATTCTGACAATGTAGATGGAGACATTGTTTTAAAAACAAATCTGATTCTGCCAAACTCTCATCCCACCCCCCACATTAAAATCTTCAATTAGTCTTCATTGTTCTTAGAATGAAATTAAAAATTCTTACCACAATTTAAATAGTATCTTAATTACTTGGAAAATAACCCATTAGTGAATAATAATGCAATATTTTTAAAGAAACTGGACAAAAATAGAAAATACCAAAGAACACCATCCATATTTAGAGATATTTTAACACACAGACACACACATATATAGTCATAGGCTTTCCATGTAAATGTAATTTTTACGGTATAGTTTAATGATCACGCAAACTCCACCACTCTGACGATCTTGCCACTTTCATTGCCTATTATTCTTTGTTTTCCACCAGCCACACTGATCTTCTTTCACCAGGTAGCCCTTGCATCTCTTCTACCTCAGAGTCTTTGTACATCATCCTTAAAACTCCCCTTCTATCTCTTTTCCTGCCTAAATTATTCTCTATTCATAATCTAAACAACACTTCAGGGACAATTTCTCAATCCTAAATTGAGATTTGTTATGCCTTTTGTATATTGTATTAGCACCCTAAGTTTTTGACATGTTTTCAAAGAATGGATTCTTTGTCCTCGCCTGTTATTCTTTCAACAATATTACATAATTATTGTGAAACCATTATTAGCATCAGGTTTTAGTCATGTAGATTTATTATTTAAAAAAACCGACTTAACCTTAATGTGTGAGAAATTTCAGGATACATCTATCATCATCGTGGTTGCTTTCCATGTGGGACAAAAATGTTTTGAAAAATTCAAGCCGTGGATTAATTTCTTCCATTTTATTTAAATAGCAATTTTTAGCACGGGCTGTCTTATTTCCTTCAGTTTAATAAGTCTATTTCTTACAATTAATGCTAAGTCTGTCTATTTTCTTCTTTAAGCTTCCCTGGAAACTCAGCGTTTCCTTTTGTTTCTTTAGACACAATCTCAGTATTTAGTCTCTTACCACTTTAATTCATGGATCTATCCAGTCATTCAAAAATGTGTATTTGTTACACATTAGGTATAACAATTTTAACAGAAAAAAATGATGATTGAAAAAAGTTAATTTTTTTTTTTTTCGTTAATAGTCCAAGGTGAGGATTTCAGGATGTCAGTGACTCAACTCCAAGGGAGACCCAAGCTGACGGGAATTCTATTTTAAACACCAACTCACTGTCTGCATTGGCTTATCCACTACTAGCACAAGGGAAAAAGAAAGTTCAGGACATGGAAAGTCATCTTAAAGGGGAGTTCATGTGTTATATTTGCTCATATTCCATAAAGAAGAATTTGGTCACATGGGCAAAACTGGCTCAAAGAGAGGCTGGGAATCATAGCCCTAGATAGAGTTACCAAGTTCCATCTTCACCTCTGTTACTATGGAAAAAAGGGGAAGCAGATTTAGAGAGACAATTATCATTTTCCATTATATCCAGATGAGAAAGGAGACATGTGCAATGTAGAAAAGATGAATATTGGATTCTGTTATTATGATACTTAAATGTAGTTTGAGAGGACAAAAGAGTATAGAAATAGCTAGAATACTGTACAAAAACTCTGTCAGTTGTTCTAAGAGTCATAAATGTTATAGAAATACACAGAAAGAAAAAAATTACACATTGCATGACTGAAAATATCAGGACATTGATGAGAAGTAAGCTGAGTCTTGAAGAATGAATGAAGCTTTAGTGGGTGGAAGTATTTGTCAGAAACTCCCCACCCCTCAAGCTTTCTGTTGCTTGATTATTCTCTTTCCTAAACATGTACTTCTTATCTACTTTAAAATATAAAACCACATACACAAGAGCATCATATTTACATAAATGGTTATTTATTTATCATAGCTGCCCAGTGTCCTCTATTTTAAGTTTTGTGAGAAACACAAATTTTCATGGAATTGAATTCATTGAACAGCACCCCTTCTGAGACTCTAAAATATTTTTATTACATAGTGGGGAAAATATAGGCTCATCCTGGGGATATAATTCCATCTATGTGGAATTACTGGATCAATGGCCCTAAATAAGTTGGCATGTGAGTTGAGTCTAAAGCTGCTCACGGGCCCTGAGCCCACAGATATTAGTCAAAATCAGAAGGAGGTGAGAAGGCTGCAGGAGAAACCTGCTGTTCATTATGGCCTGGTCAGGGATGATGCCATTACTGCATATTGCCTCCAAGGTGACATAGAAAATGTCCACTTTGTCATGCATTTGTTCAGGGTTAAACATAGCGCAGTGCTCATGGTAGTGGGTATTCCCAGCCTTATGTGCAAATCTGTGCATGATTAATCAATATATGTAGAAATGAGAAACTAAGGGCAACTGTTACATTATCTATCATAAGAATTTTTTTTCTTTCTATTGCTTCAAACAACTAGATGTTTACTCTCCTACAGGGTATTTTACAGTCATTCTTTTGACTTCCCACAGAAATTCTGACAACAGATAAGACAAACAGATTGAATTCTCCTTCTTGTCATCTGAACAGGCCTAAACTTTCAGGGGTCTGAGATGCTACCTGGCTCAGCTGGGATTCTGCCAATCTTTCTTGTCCATCTGCTGCCCCTCCAACCCAATCCTCCACCCCCAACTGTTATTTCAAAGGCATAGTGTTTTCAAATTCTCACCAATTTTTAAAATGACCACAGTGGGTAGGAGTATACCACCTGGTTCCTGACTCAACAGAAGGTAAGGAGACATTGCTGTGATCTGCTCCACAAGGAGTGGTGAACATTAACATTGAGGCAGAGTTCCTATGCTTTCTTTACACTCTCATGGCCTCAATTAGCTCTATAAGCAGCTCACAGCTTTTGATAACGGTGTGGATTTTAGTAGCATAATCCTAGTCTCTTCGTCATGACCTCTTGACTCCTCTCACCTTTGTTTTGTCCTTACTATTTTCTTACTTCCAAACAGAATTATGTGACTACTCAACATTTGATACAGTCCAGTACCTGTGTGCCATACACAGGTGTATTTATCCTTCAGTGTCCAGTGAATAACAGTGCACTCTCTTACTAACACACATGAACATCTGTATCCTATTACATTAACTGATAAATTAAGCAAACAAACTATTAATATCAGTTGGGGTACTGTCTAAGGTTTGTGAGGAAAAAAAGAAAGGGAGATAGGGATCCAATGTCTGAAACAGAAGTTTATTTACCATGTAGTAATCAAGTTTTATTCCAGAAGGCCAAGGCTGGGAGCAGCGCTGCCTTTGGTAGCAAGTACTTTGTACCTGTGGAAGTTCTCCAGTTCTCACCATTTTTGAGCTGTTGGTAGGAGAAAGGAACCAGGAACTCACATAGACGCTTTTTGTTGTTGTTATTGTTCTTTTCAGTGCTCCTTAGCTCCTTTGATAGAACTTGATCACATGACCACAACTGGCAGGAAAGAAGGCTGGGAAATGTAGTGTTTGTGTATTTTTTAGTTGGATGGCTATGTGTCTGGCTAAAGCATTGTTATTACAAATTAAGTACAGAATGTATATTAGGCTACAACTAGTCATTTTCCATACATTGCATGTGTTATGGAAAGGTCTGAGAGCCATGATTTTTCCAATGCTGCCTGCATCCTTCATTTGCAGATGCAAGAAAGTCCACTTTATCAAGAAGTAAATAATTCTTGAGTCCCCAGGACTCTGAGCTGAGGTCAGAGATTTCTGCCAGGAATGCATGCTGCTATAAGGCATAGCTAGCTGATCAAACCTTCTCCAGATGAAGCAATGTGCCATCAAAGTTAAGCTATAAATTATACATTTTTTCCAGGTATGTTACATCTTAATAATGCTCACTGGAAATATTTTTTAAAATAAGCCTAATAGCGCATTCTTTTTATTTAAAGTTCACCCATTTATCCTAATATTTGTATTTTTATTAAAATGTAATATCTCCTTCTTCTTTAAAAATCCCTGGATGATATTTAATGTGAATTCTTCTTTCCATCCAGCCAAGTTAACCTGCAATAATCTGCACATATTTTTCTAAAGCCCCATTTTACCTGAGGATTTTTGATATAACAAAGAATAAATAAGCTAGCTTTAATTGGCATTTGTTATGTATTGAAACTTCTACCATAATAAAAAGACTCAATTTTAGTTTTCATAATCCAAATGTTTAATATAGAGGAAAAATGTAAAGGGTATTTAAAAACTTGGTTTGGTAATTAAGCAGAAAACAAGAAAAATCTTTTGTTTAAGCCTTACCTTAAGGGATATTAAAACAAAAAAAGTACCTCATAATACAGTTGGCTTTATAAAATATATGAAGTTCACCTTCTTTACACTGTTAATGTGAAAATATGATTAAGGGACAAATATTTGGTTGCAGGCAATAAATGCTTTTAGGTACTAATGAAAGAGGAACTTCTAAAAAGCAAACTCTGTGTCCTACTCCTCCATATTTTGCCTTGTTCTTCATAGTTAAAAAATAAATGTTTGTGGAATGCATCAGAACTTTCTATCATGAGCTGGGGCATTAAAATTGTTGGTCATAGGTTGAACAGAGATGAAAGTAGAAAGGATCAGATTCAGTAAATAAAGAAAGTACTATAAAAAAGAAGAGCAACCTTAAATGAGAGATTAGAAAGACTCAATTAGGTCAGACTGATTTAAGATTTTCTTTGAACATTTTTCATATAGTTATATCCTATTTTACCTACATTTTCAGGGATGCCAAATTCTCCATGAGGTGGTCTTTGGTCTAGATTAAGAGTTGAAGACAGGGTTAAGGCATTTCTTCCCAAAATGTACACTAGCTTATAATACTATATGTGCGGTCACTGTGCATTCTAACACCTCCTCATGGCAGGAAATTTCCATAGGTCTATGGAAGAAAGTTACTAAATTTTAGGCTAAAAGAGTTTGATCTACTTGGCCTCTGAGTGCCGTGTCAGTAGAACACATTAACTTTTCCCAGTGCACTCAATTGCCCTGTCCTTCACAACTGCATCACTATACTGAAAAATGTAATTTTCATAGAAATGTTCAATTTTGCAGCTTACAGACTTTGTGGAGGGGAAAAATATTATTTTTTGCACTTAAATTGCTCCTAAAATTGCTCACTTTAAAAGTTAAAATTGGCCCTGAATATAATGACATTGGACGAACACGTGTCGAAACATTTTTAACCCTTTCATCTTTAGTTAGCTCTGCTCTTCTTGGCTTGTCTACTTCAGGTCAAACACCCAAATCAGAATGAAATAAAGCTCTTCAAACTTCTAGTCTTGCCAATCTTCTGAAAAAATTCCAAGTACCTGATATTAAGCAATGCTTAGATTTCACTTTTTAGTCTTTATTTGGGTACAGCAGATGAACAAGTCTTTTGTCACTGAATTCTACATGTTCAGATTACACAGGACAATGGAACTCTTCTTATGAAGGAGAGGCTGCTTTTAGCTCAGTATCCTTCCTTAAACTCCCTCCTTCTTCCCGTCTCTCTTCACCAGTGCGCGCACACACACACATGGACACACGCACCATGAGTCCTGACTTCATTTTTATTCAGTCTACTGGTTTACAAGTCCTTTATAAAAAAGCTTTCCTTCCTGTGGTTTAAAGACTAGGATAAGAAAGATTTTAGTCATACATATTAAAAAGTGAATTTGCAAGAGTCTTCACATCAAAAGATAAGGCTGTATATTTATCTTTTTTTTAAATCATTGAGTGGTTTCTGAAGTTCTCTTTGACAACTTATCTATCATAGTTTCAATATTGAATATTCTAACACTGTCTCTATTTAATCTTCTGATGTAAATAAAAGTTTAGTTTTTTACATCTCCTTCAGTATCTGACAAAAATTTGAGACTGAATGTCGATTTGTCTTTGAAAAGCAACTATGCAAAGCAATGAAAATACCCCCAAGAAGCAAAATACTCACAGCATGATGGATCTTTCTTTTCTTATCTCTGTGACTCTTTCTTTCCATCACGATCAATTTAGCAAATACTTATTTAATAGTCACTATAAATAGACTTATTGTTTGGCACTGTCAGGAGAAAAAAAGTTAAAAAATCTATTAGCAGATGAAATGCACTATCTCCTGTTATTCTAGGATAAAAAATTCTGTCTTTCTCTTCATCATTCCTATCTCTATTTCCATCAATAAACATTGATTCAGCATTGACCATTTGCACTACTCTATATTTTTTGCTAGTAGTGATGAAAAAGAATACTATATACAGTCCCTGTACTTAAGTAGTTTGCATTTAAATGGGAGAGAAAAAGCAGCTAATTATATAACTCAGGAACAATCAGCAAGCAAGCAAACAAATGATTGTACATTTAGTTCAGATTCCCAAACTTCAGATCATAAGAATTTCATGGTATGCTTTCTCAAAATAGTTTTCTGAACCCTTCTGACCTGGAGGTTTCTTCTCACTTTAAGGCTCAGGTAAAGCTGTTGGTTTATGGGCTAACTTTGAGTACCAAGACATGGGGATGTACTGAACCTGATTATGTGGTGAAAGGATCTGATAAACTATTTTTTATGGGGGCCCAGGTTTGATTATACCAGGTTCTGTAACTCTGATCTCATTTCTACACATCAGCAAATCAGCATTCTCAAAACTACTTATAGAGAGCAAGGTGATTAAAAAAGAAAAACAAAAAACCTTACTTTTCCTTCCTGAGTAACACTCTCATGGGAGGAGGCCTGGGAATTGCACTTTTGAAAAGCTGCTTGGATGATTCTTATTCATAGTCAGGTTTAGGCAACTCTGCTCCAGGACTTGTCCACATTTACTACAGCAAGTTAGAGGTTGCGTTCATGTCTTTTTTTTTTTTTTTTTCCATAATGAGAGGTAGGATGTTAGTGATTGGAGTCCATGGAGTGAAGTGTGAATCTGGATCATCACTCAAGTTAATAAGTTCCGCTACATATGGTAGTCACTAGTGCTGTTCTCCTTCCAGGCACAGAATAGAATTGTGTTTCCTGGCCCTGTATTGTTGCATTGAGCCTTTTACAAGTTCCTTTTATAGGAGAAAGTGAAAGGTGAAAATGAAATGTCAAAGCCTTCTTCTAGTACACGTGTGTGCCTGAGGGGGGAGGTTTAGTGTATATCAACTCCTTTACTTAGCATGATAATAAACCCTTGGATAAAACAAACGTGGGTATGACAGTTTATTCGAAAGCAGAGCACTAAACTGTTCTGCATGATGAAGGAAGAGAGGCTGATTTGGGAAGTAACAGTTGTGAACCAAAGAAGGGGGATTTCATAAAACTGACAAGTAGAAATATGAGATCAGAGAAGAAAGAGTCCAAGGGTGGAGGAGTGGAGTTAGGTAGCGGGAAAAAAACATCTAGTAAATAGATAGGAAGTATATATAAAAAGCTGAACTACAGAGAGATAAAAACAGTGATTCAACTGGCAGGGTAAAGGATATTTAAGAAGCGGATGGTTAATATCTAGTTTTAGTAATTTATGTATCTGCCATATTACCTTTACTAAAGGCACATTAACTATGTATGTGTGGTGTGTCTATGTGTGTGCTTATATTTAATAGGTGTGTGCTAGAGACTTGAGTCTAAGAAAATGACATCTAAGGATTTGTAAACATTAATAAGGATTTATAACTTAGTCTAAGGTCTTCGCAAATTAAAGAAAGTAAAAATTGCCTTTATACATGTCCATTCCCTCTATAAACTCTATTATCACCTAAACAGACAGATCTTTCCTCTCCTGCCAGTCTCAGGATAAATGTCTATACTTCTGTTGGGGGGGGCATTAAAATATACTTAATTTCCTATTGATCTCAATGTATCTTGTTTGGGCTGTTGATGGTGTTATCCCTCCAAGGGTATTTTCATATTGGAAATTTATAAACCAACAAATATTTATAGGATATGGACTTCAGAGTTGACAATCCCTAGAGCATCTGTGACAGGTAAGACTGATTGATATTTTGGCCTAGGAAAATACGATACAAGGATATATAATAAAAATGACCATGATGAATGAAGTATTTGAAGGGTCAATACTAGAATACTTGAAAAAGAAAGAAAATGCTCTCTTTGATGTATTTTGCAGAGTTTATCCACATAAACTTCTCAGTCACCTGTGATCCTGTGAATTAGGTATTTTATCACCAACTTGTATGTGAAAACCAATAAATCAACAACAAATGAAAGTGAGAAGTAAGAAATTTGTTTACACTACATGCTTTTAACAGATAAGTGGTGGCACCCAGACCTAATTCATGGCAGAAATATTCTGAAGATCAGCCATTTTTTTTCATTCTAACTCAACCCATGGAAATCTTTAGCCTGTTTTACACCAGAAGGAAGATGTAAACATCAGGGTGAAATTTAAAAGGATAAAGATTTATGAAACCTTTTTTTAGACATAAGGCTAACAATGGCATAAGTTGCCTCAGAAGTAGTTGCATCTGCCACTCTGGAAGTGCTCAAAGGGAAGACGGATGACAATCAGCCTGCAGTATTGTAGAAGGGACTCCTCCTCTTGCCTGAAATTGGATTAGATGGCAGCTACAATCCATTCTAAAGCCCCAATTCTGTTTCTCTAGGGTCCTAAACGCTTGTTAGTGTGGTGCAGAATATAAATGAAATAAGTTAAGAGAAGTGGTCAACCAACAGATATTTATTAAATTCCAACAATGTACAAGTCAACAGGGTTCTCATCTCATTCCATGAAGATAGCTGTGTTGCCTGCTTACTCTCTGATCTCTGAAAGGGTGAATCAGGCTGCACATCAGGAATAAAGTGACCAAGAGAAAAAGCTTTCAGAAAAAGAACCAGGAAAAACAAGCCAAGTGTTAACTTCTCACCATTTGCTCAAGTCTGCCTCTTCCTTGAGCATCTTCTTAATGTTCTATGTTGACTTCTCCACCTCTCCTGGGTATGAAAATATGTGGGCAGAACCCCCATCGATTGACTCTTGAAACACATCACCGAAAGCTCTCTGTTTTAACAGTTAAGGCCCCAGAAGCAATTGTACTTAGAAGTTTATTGCATTTTGATAATTGCTTCTCCTTTGAACTGTAGAGTTTTAAACTGTAATTTTTGACTGACTATAAAAAGGAAAGAAATCCATATAACTTTAAGAACATGTTCAAAGCTCTTAAAGTTTTTACTGAAATAAGCAGCCCCAAGTTACTTTGTTGTTTCAAGTTAGCATCATAGTCTTTTTTTTTTAATCTTCTCACTTTTGAGGAACCCAGGGGGGAAGAAAAACACAAGAGAAGGGAACATCGAATAGCTTGTCAACGAGCCAGGCAGGGGCCTGTATACAAGTAGGCAACGAGTCTGAAGTTCTCAAACTGTAGACTCAGTAGTTAGTTAATCCGTGTCAATGAAGTAAACTGAGTGGGTATGTCTTCTTATGGACAGTCATTTCCAAGTGTTAACATCCGTGTGGGCTGTTAGTCAGTGGTCTATACTGGTTTATAAACATTATGGTAATAATAACTTATACTCTTTTGGATACAAAATATTTTACAAGCAATCACATATAAACTCTCTACATTTGGAGAATATTTGCTTGATATAGATCCAGAAAGATAACCAGGCTAATGGGAGTTTAAAACACTGCCTACCATTCTAAGTTGTTTCCTGGGATTGCTATTTAATTTTTCCACTTCCTCTAGCTGTGTTTGTACAGACTTAGATTCAATTAAATCAGTGAGTTGTTGGCTTCAACACGGTAACACTTCACAAATGTTAGTTAGCAAACCATCTGAAAAATCAAAAGAACAATCATCTACTTCTCTATAATAATGTATACTCAGTCATCTGTGTTCTCACTTTATTTATTTGATTATTATAACAGCCTTTGATAGCATTATAACTTCTATTTTATGAAAGAGATCACCAAGTTGACTCAAAAGTTTGTGACTTGTTAAGACCCAAAAGGTAGGTAGTAATAAAGCCAGAGTAGAAATCAGTTTGTTAATTGAAGATTTAAATTAGAAGCATCCATCCAGACACCAGTGAGGCAAATTATCTTCCACTGGAGTTGACTTTTTTCATCTCCATCAGTAAACATGTGACATTGTGAATTTATAGAGGAAAGAGGAAAGAGCAAACGCAGTGGGATAGGAGGGACTTTTCCACAAGCAACTTATACTCAAGGGAAATAGAAATGACTTCAAGGAGAGGCTTTCACAGAGGGCTCTCACTTTGGAAATGTGCTTCTTTACTAGTGCAACCAATCCCCAGTTTATTGTGCCATGTAGGCAATAAATTGATGGATGATGGATCCATAATGGGTGATAAAGGGGAACTAGGTTAATGACAATAACTCATTTATTTAACACTTTATACCATACTTTTAAAAATGCTTTCGGTTATAAAGGGCATTTGATGAAACACCCTAGTGAGGTTGACAAGGCAGAGATTTGCAGTGTTTGGCAATAGCACTTGTTAAATGACACAATTATTTTGTAAAATTGAAAGCCTGTGAATGACATATACCCTATGTACATCGAAGTCCTAGAAGACTAATACTAACTTAGTAGTTCAAAACAATGACAGATGAACTCTTCATTTGAACCATGGTACTTGCACACACATGCAGAGTGTGTCATCTTTGACTTAAAGATGGTGAGACAAAGACAGAAAAGCAGACTTGGTTACTCTGGTAGTTAGTGCAGAACCAGCATTAGATTGATTGAGGCTTTGAAGGTAAGATAACAAGGGGCAACCACACTTATTTTCATAGTGTCTCCTACTGTTTCTGCTGCAGGCCCACGCTTTGCTAGATGGGCCCAGAGTCCAATCATGGTGATATTTCTGGTGACGTGAAAACATATCCTAGTGCTGTAAGTATAAAATGCTTTCTTTCTCCATGAGTTTTGTAGAAGCTTTTCCACTCTTTGCAGTACAAAGTTGTTCAATATTGTATTGGGAAGCACTTTGAACTCCTAGGAAGATAAGTGCTATTTAATTGCCAAGGGTTATTAGTCCTGTAACTGTCATTAAGTGCAGCAGCACAACTCTACAATTAATTCATCTCAATATTACTGCTGTTGACAGCCTTCACTTTTTTTTAAAACCAGCTCAATGATAGAATTGGAAGTCTGAAGGGACTGATTATTGGAAATTGGATTCAGTCTCTTGCTTCTAGGCCTTTAATATCCAATGTGTTGCTCTATTACCCCATGGTGAATGGAATTTTAGTAGCATCAATACTGTCCTCACACAGAACTCACAATCCTGCAGCATTATGCATAAGGCCCACTTGATGGGTAAGGATCAATTTGCAGAGAAATGCGGTTATTATACAGGCTTAATGATTTTAACATTTCTACCCGAAAAAATAGTTTATTTCACTAATTGTATCCTATTTGTCTTTTCTTTATAAAAGAGACATTTTCAGTTAGAGTGTTTAATCTCTACTAGCTAAAATATAATCTCATAGGGTGTATTCTTTTGGATTCCTTCTTCTCCCCATAATTCCACCTACAACTATTTGCAAATGTTTATGTCCTACTGAGACACCAATATTCATTGCTGGTTTCTCATCTCTTGATAAGAAAAACAATGACATATATGAAATATATCAGGTGTTCTTTTCCAACTCAGTTCTTTTTCATACTACAAATTTTCTCCTATTACTTATTTACCTCCCACTCCATCTTGTTGGCAATTATGCCCTGAATTATCAAATTCCCTATTTGCCACCAGACACTTGGGTTGGCTCTTTAAACGGTTGACAGAATGGAATTTGTGATATTGGGGGAGAGGGAGGTAGAACTTTTGTAAGGCAAGCACATCAGTATCAACAGAATAGAATATCAAATGAGTTAAAGAAGTAAGTAAGTAACTATTTCCACTCTCAGAATAAAGCCACATATGAGAACCACCTTTTATTCTTTATATTGCTGTTTTTTTCTCTCTATGAACATGGCTGCATAACTTAGAAATATAATATATTCTGGCAAATGGAATCATGATATATAATAAAAAATAAGCTCTGCAGTTTAAAAAAAGAGTTATGGCATGTGATTTTCTTATTGGAATTTTATACTAAAGTTATGTTCTTTAATTATTGGTGTATATTTAGTACAATTTGATTTAACTTGTTTAAATTCATTGAGTGTTCAATTGCCAGTCATCGAATATATGTCTATATCACAGTTCTTTCTATATGTACTTTCTATCAAGAACTTGAAAATATCACTGGGTAAATAAAGCCAATATATGTATATAAATAAAAAGGCAAATGATATGGGTTAGTAGATTTTGTAGCTAAGGCACTCTGATAAAATAGGATTATACAGTTTAAATCAGCATTATTATCATGACATAATAAATTATGCAGTGAAAGCAAGCTGTATTTTAGGGAATCACAAAGGAGGCCCCAAAGTGATTTAGATGAGGGCAGAATGGCTTGAAGGGGAAAAAATGTTTTGAATGCCACTTCAAGGGCAATGGTGGAGTTGAGTGATCAAAAAAGGAAGTTGATCTTCATCTTAGGTTTGATTCCCTTAGATGTGAACCCTGAGACAGGATTAAAGTGCACAGAGTTTGTTTGCATGATGCCAGAATGGGGAATAAATAATGCAGGGAGGGGAAGCTATTAAGCCCAGGAAATGGCTAGAACTTAATTCTACCAGGAAACTCAGTGAAATATGCTTTAGAAGTATCCCATCCCATCCAAAAGACAAGGGAGCTAGGTCATTTACAGACCAACTGCAAAGAATCATTGGTCCGAGACTGCTGGAGAGGGTGTTAGTTTCCGAACCATACACAGAGTGGCCTTCCAGAGTTCCAGAAAAACACCCTCACACACAGAGATTTCTTGCACCAAACATAAAAAATAAACCCTCACGATAGAAGATAATAATGAATTAGACAACTAAAATAAAAAGTCTCTATTTAATTAAGAATACCATGAATAATGAGGAAAATGAAATTTAGGAGAATTAATCCAGGGTCCTCAGTAGGTCATACAAATGTCTACTCAAATAAATTGCTCTATAGTTCTTTCTCACTGATTAGGAAATGAGAAAAAGGGGAGGCTATATTTTTATTGGTGGGATTGGTTAAGAATGCTATATTTAATATAAAATCACGTTTAATAGCATAAGCTTTGACCTCATCCAAGCCAGGGATGACGTTCTGGTTGTACTACTTTACTAGCTGTGAGGGCTTGAAAAATTTACATCAATTTCTCAAATGAAAGTGGAAACACATCTACCACATACTGTAATATCTAAATGTTTAGTATTCTCAATATCTACAATAGTATACAACTCACGGATAAGGTAATACAGTGTCTGGCATATATTGTTAGTTTACAAGTTTTATTCCCCCCACCCAGCCCATCTTTCATCATTTTCTGTCTCTATTTTTCCCTCCTTCCTTCTTTCAGTCTGCCGGTTGCTGGGCCTGGAAACTAAATACAGTGGAGGATGACTTCATTGAGGAATTTAAGTCTAAATTTTTGAACAGAAATTTAATACTACTACTACTAATAAATAGGTAATCAAAAATAATATTCAAGAAATTCTATTTTGGCAAAAATAATACTAAACAGATGTAGGAAATACGAACTCCACAGATTAAAAAATACAGTTGAAATACTCTCCAAACCCATAATTCTGCTGATGGCAATAAAATTCAAAGTAAACTCAGTCATTTCTGTTTCATAGCAATCTTTTTGAGACAAAATCTCTGGATTGTGGAGAGTTTTCTCCATCCCCTTTCTCATTCCCTCCTTTCTGGGAATAAAATAAATTACAAGGGTATTAGGTTAGATTTGAATTATCACAACAGTCTAATATTTCCATTTCCAACTCGGCTGCTTCTGTGATATAAGAATAGCAACAGACAGTAATAACAACAAATGCAATAAAATTATACAATAATTGCATTATTTTATTTAAAATCACAGTATTAACTAATGGTTACTGATAACATTATATTTTAGTTATAATATAAATAATTTACAATATTCACTTTACTTTCACTTCATTGCAGTGAGGTAGATACTGTAATTACCCATTTTATTAATGAAGAATCCCCACTGGTCATCAGCTGCTATTTTGATTGCTTCCATGTGGAATGTCTGTGTTTCTCTCAGCTTCCCAGGCATCAGGCCCACACTTGTCTTTCTCTGTTTTTTTCACCCTCACCCTAAGGACTTTCAGCTGACCTGCTCTCAAACATTTCTGCATTCTCTGAAAGCCAAGGTAATTTTGGGTGTTTTCCCACATCACACTGATCTATATGAGACTAACTGAGTTAACTGCCAGCCGTCATACTATGTAATTGTTTCTCTCCCTGAAAGCATCATGCCAGCATCAGGATGTATGAGTTAGTGAAAATTTCTAATTTATGCAAGGAGCTTACTATCTCCTTATTCCCACAGTGACAAGTCTAACATTTGGAATCTATATAAATGAGGGTTTGAGGGTTTAGTAACTGGGAGGTGGACATTCAAATAGAAAGACACTCCTCCTGTCTGCCTACCCCTGATAAGAATGGCTGTTCTTTTGTGAACATAAAAGTCTGCAGACTTCTAGATCAGGACCCTTCCCCCTTAACTTCTGAAAGCACAGGCCAGGAATGTCCGCAGGAGGGCTCTGCACTGTCTTTTCTCCAGGTAATTGTACTTCCTGAAGGAGAACTAGAAGGCAGAGAGCTGGGCACCAAAGAATGATTTTTGAATTGGCAATGCAGGGGAGAAAAAATTATTCATTGGATTAAAAATTCAGTGGAAATGTGAATTGGGAATGGGTTTTATAAAGGAGAGACTGTCAGTTACACTAAGGAACTAATAAGCTGATTTCCATCCACTGGGACAAAGGAGAAGGGAAGTAGAATGAATCACCATTTTCCACTATAACAATGACAGTTGGAAGACTGTTACGACTCTACCGATGGTAATAATTTCCATTTCGATAGGCTCCTTTTCCAAGGGGTCTAAAGTATTTTACAAGTGATTTTTGCCAGCCATGCTCATGTCTCAAAGAGGAGAGATACAAATACTCGCATCCTCATTTCATAAGGAGCAGATATGTTTGAAGGTTTCTGAATACACTGCTGTTTCAAAGAAATTTTTAATAAGTTATGCTGTGGAAACTGAAGCACTCAGTCAAGTCTAGGAAGAAAAAGAAAGGAAACAGAAGTATAGTATTTAGATACAAAATCCCCTACAAGTTTTCATTATTTTCTTTTAACCCATCTTTTGAAAAGGAGAAAATTAAAGGATAAAATAATATTTATGTACATATTATATTGTGGCCTTTGATTAGTTTCAATATCGGTCCTATAACACTTACTCTTTGTGTACTTTTCTGAATCAGATGCTCTCCTTTTCCCCTTCATTTTATAATACTTATCTTTGCTTTTATCTATACCAATATCTAGGGTCAGATGAACATGCATAAGGTGTTCTGTAGACTTTTATTTACTTGCTGAGTGTACATAATCTCAGGTGTGAAATAAAGGTTTATAAAAATCACTCAGGGCAAGAAAGGAACGGAAAAAAAAACACCCATTAAGAAGAGGGAGATATCCTGTAAATGGTGATGATTTCCCTGATTCTTCAGCTTTCTTCTGATTTGATACATAATTGCATTATGGTCTTGCCCTTCACTTCCAGTTTTTCACTCATTAAAAAAGAGGATTTCCAGTAATTATGTATTTCGTGCAGAGTGATAGCTACCCAAAGATGTACATGTCCTGACTCCTATAATCTCTGAAGATGTTATGTTATGTGAAAAGGAGGAATTAAGGTTGCGGATTAAGTTAGGGTTGCTAATCAGTTGACCTTAAATACAGAGCATATCCTGCATTATTTGGGTGGGCTGAATATAATTTAAAAGTTTCTTTACATATAGAAGAAGTCAGAAGAGTCAGTATGAGTAACATGATGTGAAAAAGACTGGACTGGCCATTGTTGGTTTTGGTGTGAACCAAGGAACAGGGGTGGCCTCTGGAAGCTGGAAAAGGCATGGAGACCTATTCCTCCCTAGAGCCCTTGCAAGACAGGCTGCCCTGCCTACACCTTAATTTTAGCCCTATGAGACCCGTTTCCGACTTCTGACTTCTAGAACTGCAACATTATAAATTTGTGTTGTGATAAGCAAATAAGTTTGTGGCAAACACTATAGCAGCAATAGGAAACTAACTTGGTATGCAAAACATTTAAATGGATGAACCAAGTTAAATATGTAAAATCCCATTACTTACATCCCATAATCTGAAAACGAAGTGGGAGAACGTGTTTTTAAAATGGTTTCAAAACATAGTTAAAAATCATGGTAATAGCAATGCCCATCTATATCGTTTTATACTAGTTTCATTGATTCATTTGTGTCTGTGAGGAAGAACATGGATAAGTAATAAGTTGTTATTGTATATGAGATACGACAAGGAAATTTGTAAGTGCCCCAATTCTACAGCAATAGCTATGCTAACATAGTGCTTACCATGTACTCTGTTCTAAGGGATTTATTAATATGTGCATATCTAGCTTAGTCCTCACAAAAATTCTATGAGCAAGTTCCTTACCTTAACTCCATTTTATGGATGGGTACTATAAATAGAAACAGAGAGGTAAAGAAGCTTGTTCAATGGCATGCAGCTAGAAGTGTCAGAGTCAAGACTTGAACTCTTTATCATTGAAATGTTTTCCATCTTAAAATAACCTCTCCACTTCTCAGTATCCGGTCTGGTGGTGGTGGTGGGGGTTGTTTGTTTGTTTTTGGTGCATATGAAGGTTTGGGCTAAAGATATTTTAGAGAGAGGAAATAGAATAAGAATGAGGGCCAAGTAAAGGTCTGAGAAGTGCTTTACCTTGGTTTTCATTTAAGGAACATGAAAAAGTAAAGTGAAAAAAATGAAATTGGAAGAATATTTGGGGCCAGATTTTGAAGGTGTCTGAGCTGTGGCATAAAAGATTACAACCATCAATAGAAAATGTTAATTTGTTCATTTTCACTGTGGTGGTTTGTTGGTGAATTTTGTTTGTTCTTGCACAGAGATGAAGCCATCAGAGTTTTTATGTTAGGCAGGTTCATGCATGTTGGCTCATGCCAAGTTGATGGGAGTTCAGGCAGTGAGGCATGGAGCTCAAAGGAAGACCAATTTAGTCTCACAAATAAAGTAGTAAGGATCTGAAGAAGGAAAGTGACTACTGTAACAGAACAGAGGGGTTCAGATACAAAAAATTTTAGGGAGATAGAACTGAGTTGCCAGTCTTTTTAAAAAAGATTTTATTTATTTCTATTCAAAAAGGAGGGAAGAGAGGGAGAAAAGGAGAGAAACATCAAGGTGTGGTTGCCTCTTGAGTGCCCCCTATTGGGGACCTGGCTGTAACCCACACATGTGCTCTGACTGGGAATAGAACTGGCAACCCTTTGGTTTGTAGGCCAGCACTCCAGCCACGGAGCCACACCAGCCAGGGCTGACTTGCCAGTCTTTTGAAAGGTGGGAGAAACAAGTCTGAATGGCTATGAGCATTTGAGACTGGATGACAGGGAGACTGGAGTAGAGAAAAAGCTCAGGGGGATATACCAGTTTGTTTCTGAGAGCAGACGATAATGAATTTGGTTGGTGGGAGCACCATTGAAATGGAAAGAATTATAAACATCTGAGGTATTTAGCTCCATGTGTAATAAATGTCTGATTTAGGATTGGTTTTCAGATGTTTGCAAACTTCTGAAATGAGGCCTCCATTGTAAGCTACTAATTTAAATTCCATGGATTGTAACAATACTTAGCTTACATTAAAACATACCAGGGCCTCGCTTTGATTCTCAGATATCCTATCAATAATTCCTAGGTCCTGCTGCTGTACTACCTGTTTAAACCCTCAGTGTTAGTTTGATGATTGCTATACCCACTGAGATGAGAACCTCTTGATATAAATAGACAAGTTGGAAAGTATAACCATCCCTAATGTGTAATGAGATGCAACTACAAAATATGCACTAGGTCTAGAATTTTCTACCACCCTGGGAGATCTTCAGGGGCCCCCGGAGATAAATGTGTCAACTGGGCTACAGAGACAATAATCCTTAATGCTCGGCTGCAGATGTATCAGACCCAGTAGGCCATTGAAATACTACTTTTCCTACCACCCTAATATTAAAATCTATAGACCTACAGTCTTTTTCTCTGGGGAGGTGGATGCTTTAAACAAAGAATTAGGGGCTACACCCACTGGCTCAGCCTATACGTACCATCCTACTGCAACCTGCTTCTTTGTTCCTGGTATCAAAGCTTTAAGTTGTGGAAATCTGTAATGCTGCCTGGAAATCTCCTTTCAATTGACTGTCCCATTTCTATGTAGTTTAAAAATTCATCATACTTGAAAGTCATAATGGATGTGTAAATTCTCATTTTTGTGAGAATCCATCATAATGCCTCATAATGTATTGCAACAATTACATTCAATCATTATAGAAAAGCTCTCACAAAGTTTATTACAATAATGTTAAATACAGCTTCTCCAATGGTCTTTAGACAAAGCAATTTTTTATTGCTTTGTCTGAAGAAATACAATTTTATGAAGCTTGTTGAATGCCAACTTTCTCTTTAGATCCAGGAAACTTCTAAATGAATGTTTGGTTATTTGAATCTTTCTTGATCCCACTTGCCCCATCTCCAGCTGAATTATTCCCTCTCTTCTTCCTCCACTAACTCTTGTACATCCTTCTACTCTGACACTTAAAGTGCCTAGATTTTTATTTCTGCACATCTTTAATACTCCCACTGAAGAAAAAATTGGAGGGTGATTTGGTCCATGGATATTAGAATCAGAAAAAGCTGGTTTTGTATTCAGGTTCCATCAGATCTCTACTCCAATGTTAATGTTCCTCATTTGAAATTTGGAACTGATGACATTGTTCTGTTTCTTACATACCTCAAGTGGTGGTATGCAAATCAAATGAGAATCCTTGGCAAGCTGACAGTGCTCTGATTTTCACCAGCCAGCCTACTTAACGTCCTTTGTCCAGACTTCTTGGTTGATCCTGCCCTATTGTTGACCAATGTTAACATGATATGCATTTCTAATATAAAATAAAAGAGATTAAAACACATATATTTGTGTTTTTAGACGACACACACACACACATACCAATAACAACAGCTGTCTATATTGTTCTCCTTAAATAGAAAGAAAAATAATATAAATAGCTTCTGTATGCAAGTGCAGCAATCCAAACCACTGCCAGACCCTTCCCAAAGTCCACTGGGAAATTAGACCTTATCAGTGTCAAGCATCAATTCACAATCACCACAACAAAGTGGCAGAAGTTGCTACAGTGACACGCTCTGCTGCTGAGGCCAAGACTCTGTCACAAGAAAAAATGAAGAAGGACAATTACCTTGAGATTTACGTCTGTGTAGACAGCCACCTTATATTATTCAGGACCAAAATTTTCACATTGTTAGAGCTCCCCAGTGACTGTCCCCAACTACTGCCATATCACTCCCTATAGTTCCTGCTACTTTATACAGAGTAAGCTGGGTCTGAACTTGGAGTCTAAAGAGTAGTGGAGAAGGGCCACCACCAAATTACACTTGGTAAGTTTTGACAGCTTCAGGCAACTGGAGAAGCCTGGAGCTGTAGTCCCCCTGGGGCCCTCCGCGAAAATGACACATGTATCTCATGAAGATATCCTAGCCGGTAGCATTGGGAAATAAATAAATAAGTCTTGGCTATAGAGCACTCTCAGGTAATAAGTGTCGAGTGGCTTCAGCAACTAAAGACATCAGCCTCTTGGGGATATGTTAATCTGCCTGTGTCTGCTGTGAGGAAGGGTGAACTGGCAGATGAAAGTCTGAGGCTGTCACTGCCTACAGGGAAGTGCTGGGTGAACATCAAACTTCAATTCACATGAACATCTCTGCCTGGGTAGGAATCTCACAGTCGGGATCCACTGATTGGGAGGGGTCCAAAGAGGAGGAAATACACCAACAGAGGCATGATCCACACACCTCACCTGGCGACACGACTTTAAGGGTGAATTTTTACAGAGGGAAATTGAAAAAAAATAGGTGCCGAGTTCAGAGTGCTGCGTGAGATAGACTCTCGATAAATGTTGTTGACAGCAGGGAAGACGCTTCAGATCAGTCCCTTGAGAATTCTGGCCACGAGTTAGTGCAGTACACTGGCAAATAATGATGCCACTGAGATAGGTACACTTAGAAGTGAGGGGAAAGCATTCCAATTTAAGCTAGATGCATGCCCGGACGTGATGTTTAACATTCCGGGTAAGCGAGGTCAGATCGTGATGGCACCGTCATTGGAACAAACCTCGCTTTACTGAGAGATCCAGGCAAGAATTTGACCTTTCTACTCCGTTTCTTGAAATTTTGTTCTAATGTTCAGTAATTTGGTTGTTTCACTTTCAAAATTTACAAATTAAAATTTTAAGGAAAATGGTAACAAATAGATAGGGTTTTAATTTTTCACATGACTCTGAACAGTGGGATGATTTAGAGATTCAAACACTTGAACACTCACTTCTTGACAGTGTCTGTTCACAGATTACCTGCCAGGTACAGAACTTTCTACTATCACCACCACAAAAATCGCAGTAAACATCTCTGGTATGATTTTCTGTTCCAGCCCCTTATGTCTTGCAATTCAAACGGATTATGCCGTCTAATCCTTACATTGACTTTATAAAGTCAGTGTTGCTGTTTCCATTCTGTAGATAAGTAAACTGAGGCTCAGAGTGTCTAAATAACACGAGCAGGATAATATAACAAGTCATGGGTAGAACAAGAATGTGAACCAAGTAAGCAAAAATCAGTCTCCATTTTGCAGATGTTTATTAAGTCACCATCTTCTTATTTAATGGGTATGATCAAACCTAGTCATGACTAGTTTGTGTGCGTTCTGGCATTGCAATAGGATGCACATCAACTGGCCATGCAGTATAGTAGTGTCCATCAGACCTTCCTTCAGACAACGTACAATCCATTAAAACTTTGATTAGAGAGGTTCAAAAGCAAACTACACAGCGGAGGCAACCTAAAGAGCTTCAGTTATGACAATTACCGTGGCAAAAATCAAAAGCTGCATTATTGCATTTTTTTCTTAATTTGGCATGGCAGTACAAAATGTGTTTCACTGAAGAACTACAGCCATCCGAAGAAAGGCCATGCCCTAGACACACCACTCACAGGGCGCGTACCACTACATATTTCCCGATTTTTCCAAGGTCGTCCCAATTTCACATAGATGTCCATTTGATCCTATTTTCGTCCCACTGTGTATCCCTAAGTTTTATTATAGTATTTTTATGTTATATATTTATATTATAAAATACAAATCACTGCATTTTTAAGAATACAGATATTTCTTATTAAATTAGATTTAGCTCTGTTTGTACATCTATAATTGAATAATAGTTACATGTATGTACAAGAATATTGGAGATATGTATGCCTATGATTAAAGTCATGTGCAGTACATTTTAGTTTTCTTCTGAGTTCTAGTATAAAAATAAGCATGTGTTTTTTGACAAGTAAACAAAACTCAATTTAATCTTAAGACAATATAATAAGACTTAAGAATGCAGCAAATTCCTTAAACATATACATTGAAAAGAAATTCAGTCTTATAATAAAATGCTAATGATACTAGAAATATGTCTTATGTTATAAATGTAAATTAGTTTGCACTCATTTTTCTGTTTGGGAAAAATGTACTGAATGTCCACAGGGAAAAGAAGCCTGACAGCGTAAAGAAGAGAACACGCCGGAGTGTAAGATTCTTCAGCATTTAAAAAGCCCAGGTCCCCAACATTCCCTAAGATGGGGACATGTCACTGTCTTTCTTCCACAGTCTCTGCCTAGCACTTCATGGCAGTTGCTGTTGTTAAAACTTTAAACAGATTGATCCGAGCTGCTGGAGAGAGTCAGTGTCTCTCCGTGCACCTCCCTGTGAGTCCCTCGCCCCTTCTCTCCCTCCCGCCCAGCCGCCACACACAGGTACACACATACGTGTACTTTCCCCTTGCCCTGTACTTTAAAGGTAAAACAAACAAACACCTCTTTATCTTGATATTTTAAAAAAGTATGCGTTCATGGTATACAATCCGAAACACGCATGGAAATAAAATAGAAATAATCAAACATAGCCCATAATCCAAAATCTAAAGAAATTAATTGGAAAAACTTCTCTCTCTCTCTCTCTCTCTGTATGTATGTATTTGCTTACAATGTATTTACATTATTATATCATGATCATTTTCCCCCATACACATGTTTTTAAATCCCATCCTGGTGTGTTTAATAGAATTTTGAATTTCTAAGATAGAAGAGAGAAAGAAATTGCTTTTTTGCAGGAGAGATGAGATTAGTGTCAGGCAAACACTAAAGGGCAGGTGGAGGAAGGAGCCGCAGCACAGCCCGGTGTTCTGCAGGAGAGATGCTGTTAAAGACAACAGAAGTGAGGAGCGGGAGCTCTGAACTCGGCTGGCCGGAGACCATTTGCTGAAAGAACCAACGCTTTTCTCTGTGCTGAGGAATTGTAATTAAAGTTAAACAATGTTTAAATTCTCCGAGGGAGAAACAGTCCAAGTGTGAGAAGAAAAAAAAAAAAGAAAGAAAACAACTGTATGAATTTAGATAACAATAGAGTTAAAATACAATAACAAACTTAATTAAATTTTATGTAGGAGTTTCTTCTATTGTGTGATTGGACTAATGTATGTAAATCAGTATCTCCTTGATAATTTAGTTATGTTAATTTAAATGTAATATTTTACATTTTAAAATACTAAATTTATTAATACATCTATGCTCTTGTTAGTTCCCAAACATAAATCCGTATGTTTCTGGGGGCAATAGATGTTACCCCTGAGAACATTAAAATAAGAGAAGTAAAATGGTCTCTAGGTCCTACACTATAAAATAAATACATAATGCGCACTGAAAAAATATGCACAGGCATATTAAAGCATTAGAATAAGTCCAGAGATAGTAGAGAGAATCATGGTCTGACTGAAGACTAATTTATGAAGAGAGAATAGAAAGGATTAAGCAGCAATCAGCGAGCAATAGGACTTAGGTAAAGTGGAGGAGGGGGATAATTAGAAATGTTCATCGAAATCCACCCCTGGGCTGCGGGTTGCCCTGCTTAAGGGGTGTGACCTACTCTTCCTCATGTCAGGAATATTGACATTTTCTGTCCCCACGTTACCTAATTAAATTTCTGATTATACTTTGACTTCTCATGCAGCACTGCATAATCAGAATCTGAGGTGGTCAGAACACATATTTAGCCAAGTTGTTTAGCAATTATTTTACTGTCAATTAATACATTAACAGGAGATCAGAGACTACACATATGCACACTTGGGTGTGTTCAACCCTGGGATGCCGTGTAGATAAAGTTTCCTTCAAGGCTGAGGGCCATATCCTCAACAATGCTGCCTTTTATGTTATATATATATACATATATATACACACACATATTTAACATAAATATTCCTTCCATGTATTTATGTCATAGTAAATATGATATATATAAAATCAAAAGTCTGAAACTTTTTCCCTTTCAAAGGTGATTTGAGTTTTGAGAAAAGCCAGAAGGCACAGGACACCAAATCTGGGCTGTAGGGGTGCTGAGTCACCTGGGTGATTTGATGTTTCACCAGAAAACTCTACAGATGTGATGTGTGAGTGGGTGCATTGTCATTGTGAAGCTGCCAATCACGTTACCCAAAGCTGTGGCTTTCTGAGTCATCTTAATAGTTTACATGGAGGAATGTTTAAACGTAATGTAAAATTTGATGCAGCTTTCTTGCTCTGCTTGCTCAGTCATTTTGAATGTGATGTCCACACAGTGCACTTGCTCACTCAGTGGCGTCTACCACCCCCACTTACTAGTACAGTGAAGTTGTCATTGTTCATGCATGCACATTCTAGTCCTCTCTCCTTGGCTGCCAGGTTACATTGATGTTGTGCAAACCATTCTTGTTATATTTTAAAAGCCTGGGCTTTTTCCAGATAGATTACATACATACACACATGCATATATATTCACACACGTGTGTGCATATGTACACACACATGTGTACATATATGTGCATATTTTTAGATGAGGTTCAGGAAAATACATGGGGCAGCTGATGGCAATTGGGAGAACTATGTGAGGTCCCAAGGTGACTGCTTTGGAAGGGACCAAGGCATCATTGTCCTATGTACAATGTTTCTAGTATCTTCTTCAGTAAAAGTCTCTATTTTTCATATTACATGACAGGATACCTTCTGGACAGATGTTATATATATCTTGCCCAAAAGTGTATAATATGTGATCCACAGCTTGGCATTCAAAAATGGACATCTCTGTGGGAATACCACAGACTTCCTGCACCCTTCTACCAGCAGGTCCATACAGATACTTTCCAGTGCTACTGTTTCAGCCTGGTTCAATGATTTAGGCAGATAAAATGAAAATAAGATAAAACTGAATTCAGCTCAGACTGGAATTTCAGCAGATAAGACTCATGTAGACCAGCGGTCCTCAATGTTTTTGGCACCAGGAACCACCTTCGTGGAAGGCAATTTTTCCATGGACTGGGGAGTGAGGTGGTTACAAGTGCATTACATTCAAGCTCACCTTTGTTGTGCAACCTGGTTCCTAACAGGCACAAATCACCACCCAACTCCAGCCACAAGTTTGGGGACCTCTGATGCAGAAGATATTAACCACAGCCTGGGAAGACAATGAAAGATTAGATGCATGTAATCATAAGGCCATATAAGATTCATGCTATTCATATTGCACCACCAGAGAACTAGCAATTCTACATCTGCTTGAGAGAAAGGGAAGGAAATGTCAAACATACATACATCACTGAAATTTTGGACAAACACTAATGATCGTTTTGGGCAGTAAGGATACTTGCAATGATAGTGTCTTAAGGCAAAAGTTTCCCTTATATCCCTGATTTTCAAAGACCTTTTGAACCTTCTAATTAGATGATGCTTCATTATGCTCAACATACTATTTTATATAATTTAATTGAGTATAATATGTGGAGCCTAATTCATTAACAGCATTCCTCTGGCAATTTTATATCCTATTATTATTCAAGCACAATGCAATTTTTGAACCAGAAAAATTTTAGGATAATTTACCAATATCCATTTCTCCATAAAACCTATTTTCACATAATGGTGTGTGTTACACTCTGTATTATAAAGCTTTGCTAACTTCACTGAGTCATTTATCACTTAACAGGTATTTATGTAACACCTGCTGTGTGCATAGACAGCATCACCCTGATGCACAATTCCTGGGGTGCCATCAACACCTCAGAGTGTTACCTGATAGAGATTGAAACCTGATAGCCATATGTGGCAGCAGGTACCCTGGATCTTCTGAAAGCTCTGAGCAGGAAAAGACCTGGGGGCCTGATTCCTCCTAATAGCTCTCAAACCTCCATGAAAGGTTATTTTAATTTGTTCTCCCCAAATTGATGTGTTGACATCCTAATCTCCAGGGGGAAGGCTTTGGGATATAATTAAGTCATGGTGGTGGAACCTTCATGAGCAGGATTGGTGTCTTTACCGTAAGCAGACCCCAGAGAGCTCTCCTGCTCCTTCCACCTTGGGAGGACATAGTGAAAAGATGGTAACCTAAAACTAGGAAGTGGACTCTCACTAGACACTGAGTGTGCCCCATGTTGGTCTTAGGCTTCCCAGCTCACAGGACTGTGAGAAATAAGTGTTTGTTTTTTATAAACCATCTAGCCTATGGCATTTTTGTTATCTCAGCCTGGACTAAGACAGTTATTTTGAAAGGGCCAATGCTGACAGTCTGACTGGAGAGAGAAGGAAGCAGTACCACTCTTCTCTGTGGCATATGACCAGCTAACTAAAGAACCTAACGTTCCAAGAAATTTATAATTGTCATAGGAATGCTCTGCATTTCTTGCGTTGTAAGTGGCACAACTTTTCAGTGGGAAAGAATTTGGCCTTTATCCATAATCGGAGTTCAGATAGACCCAGACTTGAATGATGAATTGGAGCACACTGAAGGACACTGGGTGGTGTACGAGAATAAAGATTCTGTGTAAAAGCATGAGTAAGGGAGAAGTTGGCTGAGGCTTAGAGGCAGCCATGTAGCCTAGAAGCACTGGAGCTGCAGCCCTAGAAGTCCTTACAAGGGACAGGGACAAGGGACCATCTATTTGGAAGCAGAGGCCAGGCTGTCACTTCAGAGCAACTGATTGTTTATATTAAGGACAGTACTTTTATTCACAATAAATGTTTATCAGGTGTTCTTTAGCAGGGCAGAGATTGAGATTATGGCTAGAAAACTCCCCCTTTTCCAGACCTTGGTATCATCAGACAAAGAATGATGCAGCATCAGAAAGAAAGTGAGCCTGCAGAAAACCTGCTGGGACACCATCTGGAGCCCAGAGTATCACTGAGTCACACTTGCATGCAGATCGCATGCCTGCTGATTCTCAGGTGTACCCATCTACATCCTTCGCCTCCTACTGTCAGGAGTGGCACCTCTAGCAGACTTGGCTTTCCAGACTCTCCTAGCAACTGAACTCCAGCTGGATTTGGGCACTGGGAAGCAAAAGTGAAAGGTTGGAGTGCAGGAGAAGGGGACCAGTCTGAGTTTTTCTTCCTCTTTTTATTTGCATTAAATGGCATTGGTGGGACTGGTTGCATCTGCTCTTTGATCCATGTCCACCAGGTGGGCTTCTGTGTTTCAGTAATACTGTTCTCTTTCTCTCCTTCTCCAGCCTATGGGTGATAGCTTCTTTCTGATGTAATTCATCTGGGTCACTCTACCATTTCTACTTGGAGTCTCAAAGATGCCAATATTTGTGTAATAAATTCTCTGAATTAAATTCTATCTCTTTATAAGTACTGAGAGATTTCTGTTTGTCTGGTTAGACCTTACCTTGATGCTATCTGAGACAACTTTTTAAT